>JAJJMA010300643.1:0-14538 GCA_023529015.1 Papaver nudicaule | reverse complement strand
AGAAGAAGAAGAAGAAGAAGAAGAACATGTACATGAAGCAGACCCTTTTCATGTGGGAAACTTTATTGATGAGCTGGTGGCTGCTGATGAGGAGCAAGAATTGAGGGTGGATGATTGGTTAGACTAACGGATGGGGGAAGTGGATGATGTGGGTGTTGTTGATTCTGCTGCTGCTACTGGTACTGCTGTTGTTGCTTTTATTGATGAGGAAGAAGAAGAAGAAAAAGAAGATGAAGAAGAAAATGGGGATGAGGAAGAAGATTCTGACGAGGAGGAGGAAGATTCTGACGAGGAGGAAGAAGAACCTGATGAGGATGACGAGGATGGGGACTCGGGTTCAGAGAGTTCCTATTATTGATATTTGTGTGTGTGAACATAATTTTTTGTATATTTTGGGATATTTTGGGGAAACTGGTTGTGTTACCAATAGTTATGGATATGGCGCACACACTGAAACTCTTAATTCTGATTGTGTGTGCGCTTTCATAACTGTGATTACACTAGATACTCTTAACTC
This sequence comes from Papaver nudicaule, assembly GCA_023529015.1. Classification (NCBI taxonomy): domain Eukaryota; kingdom Viridiplantae; phylum Streptophyta; class Magnoliopsida; order Ranunculales; family Papaveraceae; genus Papaver; species Papaver nudicaule. The sequence continues at coordinate 14,021 of JAJJMA010300643.1, read as the reverse complement.
TGATTGTATCAACTCTGACCCATTTTTTGTTTCTTTAGTCAGAGTTGTATTCAGAACTGGAAGTTCAGTCTTTTTTGTTTCTTGAGTCAGATACTCTGGCAGAAATATGCAGGAAAACTGGAAGTCAGCTTAATGTAAATCAGTCTTTTTTGTTTCTTGAGTCAGAATATGTTTTCAGATATCCCTGCTATCAGCTTAATGAAAATCAGTGAAAATCAGTTATCTTATAAATCCTTTGCTCAGTAATGTAATTATTTTTTCGTTTAAAAAACAAAACTGCTGCTTTAGGCCCAAGGGGTTTGGGAGAAAAAACAATGAAACTGTCCTAGTGGCATATAGGTCCATAGGAAAAAACAATAAAACCGTCTCAGACATCACTTTTTTTCAACGGAAACAACAAAACCGTCTCATACCTTACTATTTTCCACTGCCATTCGGGATTTAAAATGGAGTTCATAGGAAGATTGTAACTCTCACTTGCCCACAATGGGTTCTTTTATGGTTCTACATTAACTACACCTTGAATTTGCCATTTTTGGATAACATCAGTGCTACTCTGGAAGAGCCTGGCTCAGAGTATGGCAAATTAGGGAGTGGTTTGGAGTTCAGAGGAAGATTGTCAAATACAACACTATTTTTCTACGGAAAAAACAAAACCGTCTCAGAAATATCACTGTTTTCGACGGAAACAAAAAAACCGTCTCACCTACATTACAATTTCCAACGGAAACAACAAAACCGTCTCAGAAACATTACAATTTTAGTGGGTGGTTTGGAGTTCAGAGGAAGATTGTAACTCAAACTTGCCCAAAGTGGGTTCTTTTAAGGTTCTACAAGGATTCTTCCTTGAATTTTTCATAAAGGGATAGAGTCAGTGGTTCTGTGAAAGATCATGACTCATAGTATGGCAAGTTCGGCAGTGGTTTGGTGTTCAAAGAAGATTCTAACTCAATTTCTTGCCCAAAGTTGAGGATCAAACAAATTTCACTTTGAATTGGTACAAATCAGTTATTAGTTAACATTTATAAATCAGTTCTTATGAAAACAAATCTCCAAACAACAATATCAAACAAATCCCTATATCAGAAATTCTAATCTGCCTTTGCATTTTCGACGGAATATAACAAACCGTCTCATAAATATTACTAATTTTTGTAAGAAAATATCCACCGTAGATTACTATTGTTAAGCGAAATCTCCACCTTCCAAATTGGACGTGTTTTGTTATAAGAAAATGTCATATGATTTTATTTTGGTGGCCCATGTCCTACCCTAACTTTTGAAGTTGACCAAAATTTTAATTTGACTTGACAAAGTCAATCGCAACATTTAAGCTCGATCCGTATGATCTTTTCACCTCGATTTTTGGGACCAAAAACATATCTCTCTTCTATTATTGAAACTTTGGGCAACTTTACTCTCTGTCCAAAAGTTGGAGCTAACTTTTAGATCTCAAATTTTCGTTTCCCACTCAAATCCCAACTCAGATACTTGTTTCAATTTTCGTTTCCCTCTCCCAATTCCTCTTTTTCCTCCAAAATTTTCGATTCCCTCTCAAATTTCTTTTCCCCTTCTCCAAATTTCAGAAACATTTTGAATCTACCTTTTCTCTATAAAGAAGAGAAGATGGAGTTGAAGCTTTGTTGCCGTTTTCCTGTTTTCACAAACTCTCTTCCGATCTTCACTCACATCGTTCATACCTCTTACCACGCATCTAACCTTGTACCTCAATCAATCTCGAAAGGTAATTTCTTTAGATCTATCTTGTTTTTTTCATTTGGTTCTTAGGTTGTGTATGCTTAACAATTGTTGTTTGCTTTAAGAATAGTTGAGTTTTTTTATTGTTCACTGCTTCTATTGTTTATGCTTAATAAGTTACTTACTTGTGGGTGTTGTGATCTATGGATCCAAACTTAGGGTTTCAACCAAAGTTCTAGTTTTCTACTTTCATAACTTTCTATGTATTCAAGTTTTCTCATATGTTGTTTGTTGTTTGTTTTTGGTTCGTTTGTATGAAGATGTCAAGTCAGGATTCAGATGAAACTTCACCACCAACCACTAGTGGTACTCCTTCTAGTGGTAGTCCTGATGCTTTTCAAACTACTAGTACTCCCACCGGTAGCTGTGATCCAAGAATCCTTCGATCCAGATATCTCGTTGACCTCGATGAGCATGGTCGACCAATGGGAGTAAACGCCAGTAGGTTTGCTACCAAGACTGGAAAGCTCATCAGATCCCACTGTCCCGTCAACTGCAAAGACTGGAGGCTTGTACCTCAAAAGTGCAAGGACACGATGTGGGCCGCTCTAATGGTAAAGATCTCCCTTCAATCTATAATACAACCACTGTGTTTTTTTGTCCATTTGTGCGTTACGCTGATGCCAACCGCAGTCTTTCGTTGCTGACATAAATACTTTCTTGTTCTTTTCAGGACACTTTCTGTTTCCCCATCGACGATGCTCTGGCTAGAGTGGCCGTTTCTGGGATGTTTCCACAGAAGTTTAGGTCCCACAAATGGGGACTACGGACCAAAATCCTTGACTTATGCAATACCAAGGAAGAGATGATTGCCCAGTGTTCATATGGCATGAACACCGATGTCTGGGAGCGGTTTATCGACAACGAGCACGAGGAAGGAGTTGCAGAGAAGCATAAAAAGTTGGGAGCTAATCAGAAGCATAGAGAGTACACACATTGCTTAGGAAGACTCTCATATGCCAACAAGAGCTACATGGTGGTAAGTACTTTGGTGATTCTCTAAGAACATTTAAATTCTCCTTGGATGTTACCTTTACAACCCCTGATACTATTCATACCGATTATACAGTCTAAAGAAGAGAAAAAACCTGTTGCTAAATGCCGTGGAGAACAATGGTTGCTTGGACACAAGCGCAAGAATGGAGCCATAGTGACGGGTCTTGATGAAAAATATGTGAGTATACAAGACTCATACATTTTGAATGTTCACGTACACAAGACTCTTACACAAAAAAAAAAATCCCTTGAATTTCAGAAACTAGTGGAAGCTGCAGTGAAGAAGAGAAAGGCCCTGTTGGAAGCTGGCGATGGAGAGTTAGAGGAGCTGTCTTTTGATGACGATCCACTTTCTGAAGTGTTTGGAGTTGACAAGCCAAGGAGCTATTGCCGTTCCTTTTCCTCAACTATGTCCATGAAGCAGGCAGTAAATATGAAAGTAGGGGCAGCCCTTAAATCTTCTGGCAAAAGCAAACTCACTGATGCTGATGCTGATGCTAGAATAAACCAGATGCAGCAAGATCTTACGCTTCTTTCAAAGGTGAGATTCAAACATGATCTCCTATAATTAGTTCATTTATGTCTTGTGTATATTGTGCATTGTATATATCAGATTCTAAGCAGATCAATTTTTGAATGTATTTGTCCTGCTTACAGCATGTTATGAGTTTTATGGCTGCCACTGGAAGCCGAAGGGTTCAGGATACTACTTCTCCTTCCAGTCAAACAGCTTCTGCCCCTGGTGATCTTTCTGATTCTCTAATCAGAGAATCATGTTCAGTTGTTGTAGCTGACACTGTTGCTGAAGCTGCTATACCTCTTATGGGAGATCATCAGGTGCGTCTTATCAACAGGAAAGGGGATGCAGTTGCAACTGGTCATGTACTTGGTGGAGTGCAGGGGCAGTCTTGTCATGGGGATACCGTGAACCACAAAGTGGAGAGAGTTGTCTGTGTTGAGGAAGTTATGTATGCGCTCTATCCTGTTCCCGATGCTCTACAAGGGGATGACTACAATGTTTTGGGAGATCTGGTAGGTGGACAGTGCTTCATTATATGGCCCATAACCAGGATGATCCTTGTTTGAGCACTTCCCACTTCTTGCAATGGTTTTTTGTGCAGCTTAACTTTAACACTTCTACATACTGCTGCTTTTTTTTGTTGGGTCTTTTGGGTATCAAGTACGGACATATTTCGAGTTACACTTGTGTAAGTGTAATTGTTTGGACATCCTTATTATTATTAGTATGTTGTGTGTATATATATATATATATGTATCAAATATTTGATGTTGTTTATTTATTTATTTGCTTCTGTGTACCTGTCAACCCCTTTTTAACTCCGCCATTTGAGATGCCGGTCCCCAGCCCGGGTAAAGGAGGAGGGAAGAGGACTAGTTTGTTATATTTTTGCAGGAACTTGCAGAATGGTTGAGCTTGCTATAAAGAGCCAATCAAATACCAGGTAACATAGTTACTTACTCGTTCATGTTCTTGGATAATTATGTATTCTAGTTCGTTTCATACTGACCTACATGTACACTTCTCTTCTTTGTTGGTATGACAGGCACACAAGTGGGAGAAAGTAGCCTTTTCGGTTGTCAAATCAGCTCCTCAGTTAGTTAGAATATAAGGTATATTACTGATATTGAAATTTCTGAGTTTGATCCTTTTAGTGCTCATCTTACTAACTTATGTCTACTCTTTTGTTATTTTCAGGTTGTGATCAAGTTCATATACTTTGACCAGTGATGATGCTTCTTGCATTAGTGAGTAAACTCTCAATATGCCTGTTTTCAGTATTTGTTATCATTTCTATGGTACATTAACTAAGGTTGATACTTACTATCTTTATGTTTATTTTTTGAAGATTCAACGCGCAGACTTGAAGCTAGAGAATACCAGTGAGGAGGTAATCTAGGGTTGATTCTGCTGGTATGGCAGGTGCAGAAGTGGGAGAAAATTGTCCTTGCAAAGGTTGTCCAAGAGTTGGAATGAATTCCTCCCAACCACTAGCAATGTTTTTGGAATGAATTCCTTCCAACTCGTTGGTTAACCTTTAAAGACATTGTTGTTATTATTTTTCATTCTTGTTATTCCACGGTGCTGCTGCAGGTCTCCTTTTTTAAGCTCAGGTTTGTTCATTACCTGATATTATCTCTTGAATGCTTTAGTTGTGATATCCTGTTTGATTTCATTTATCAATGATATTTGCTGATAACTTGTCTTAATTTACTGCAGAAGTGGAAGAACTGGGATGCTTAATATTTTTGGTGATTTCCCCTAGTAGTTATTTTCAGGTATGAACTCTAATTAAGCTATGATTGTGTATGATTGCTAGTGTGCTTCAGTTACAGATGAGAATTAAGCTCATTATCAGTTTAGTTCTGTGGTCAAATATTTGAGCTACTGTAGCTTGTTCTCTCTTTCATATAAGATGAGAATTATATCGTAGGCGTATGCCAGGGCTTCGGCTACCTTACCGCATAGCCTAAACTAAGATGAAGCTGTTTGTTATACCCAATATTGCATGTTATTGATATGATTATAGACAATTCTGTTAGTGGGTCATATTATGTTATTCAAGTGGTTGTTCTGTCAACTATATAGACAACTCAAAGCTTTGTTTCCTTGTTTCACAGAAATCTCACATCTGAGGTCGACTGACTACTCCATTCGGCGTCCTAAAAAGCTTCTTCTGATCCAAGGTATCATTACAGAACATTGCATAAACTGAAAACTGCTGAAACACACAACCTTCTAATCTAGGAGTAGTAAAAACACAGGCAAAAATGTATGTATGTCTGTTTTATAAATTTAGGATTGTGAATGAGTGCAGTGAATGGATGTATAAACGGTTGTATGATATTCAGAGTTTGAATGAAATGTGTGTTAGTTGAATGAGAATGGATGTATTTCAGTGGAATGAATGGAAAATTACAGGATTTCGATTCAGTATTGCAGGTTTAGAAATGAATTGTATTGTATTGCATTGCATTGCAGGTTCAGGAAAGAACTGTAGTGCAGGTTCACAAATGAACTGTATTCCAGATTCCGGAATGAATTGTATTCCAGGTGCAATTGTAACGCAGGGCTTAACGCTTGGCAGCGTTATTTTTTTTTTTAAATAATACAGTTTCTTCCAACAATAACAGACGTTACACAAATCCGTTAGTTGTAAAAACACGTGGCAAATCCTAAAACTGTTACAGATGCGTTTTCCACGAATAAAAACGTTGACTAAGCCGTTAAAATTTATCTGTTACTCGCCGTGGTTTAACGGGAGAAAAAGTTGTTGGGTCCGTTACGGCAGAAGGACAGGTGGCAAGTGTTGAACCGTTAGAAAATAGATTCCACCAGTACATTCTGTTACTTTAACAGTTAGGGTATCAGTTACGCAGACGCAAACTGTATGGGGTAAAACCCCTCGGAACACATGTCTCGCATCCAAGAAGTCAAACCGCACCGAGAGGATCGGCAGCGAGATCTCGGACCAGCCTAAAGGAGAAGTCACACACGAGCGAACTGAAGACTCGGACGGAAAGGATTCGGACCATGCCGAAGGACCGAAGCCCCAGAATCAACCTCGGGGCGAATAAACCGCCTTACTCGACAGGGACTGACACCACCACGATTGAGTCGTTTGTCTTTATTAGCTGTAAACCACCCAAGCTCGGCCTATATAAGGCGAGCTTGGAAAACGTTGTAGGGGTTGGATTCTCTTTGGGTTAAACCTAAGTGGCAAGAAGGAGATTAGGTCTGTATCTCCTCTGGTTCCTTAGGGTTATATTCATGTAATCACAACATAGAAATATACACAAATCTTCTTATATTTAGTCTTTGCAGTTATACATTATGTCTTTAATTACTGTTTGGATTACCTTCGGTAATGTTCTTATGGTCTTCGCACCATTGAATCTCAACTAAAATTACTGCATGTATGAGTAGATCTGATGGATATGGCTCCTTGAGTACCTATGCAGATTTTCTACTCGTACACAAACGGTGCTGGCTGTTTCAAAACAGTTACGAAAACTGGCAGCTGGCAAACGGATGAACCGTTACTGCACAAAACACCGTCGGGTGTAAACGTTGTTGTTAAGAGTTGTTTGATCAGTTACTGCCCACCGTAACGGGTAGACCGTTACAGTAGGTTGCCACGCGGCACTGCATGATGGTATGTCTCATCCGTGACAATATTTACTGCAACAGATGCATGTGTTGCTGTAATCATAATTACAACAACGACAGATCCGTTGTTGTAATTATTGTAACGGCAACAATAACGGCGTCCCGCCAACGGCCACTCGCCGTTGCTTTAATATTTGGCAAAGGCCCTGGGCCGTTTCTAAAAAGGCAATTTCGTGTAGTGTAGGTCTCACCAACTTTCTTCAGATGCCAAACAAAATTTTTGTTCCTTCCAATGGTCCAGCTGGTGGATTAATACTACTCTGGAAGGATGGTTTTGAACTTGAAGTTGTGCATACCTCATCTAACATGATTCATGCTCTGATTAAGAATGATCCTGCACGAGGAGAGTGGTTTTTATCTTGCATTTATGGTACCTCATATAGGAATGAGAAATATGCTCAATGGGAATACATCAAAGAATTGAGTTCTAGTGTTAATGTGCCATGGGTGGTCATAGGAGATCTAAATATTACCCTCCATCCTGACGAGAGAGTCAATCAGTCATCACAAGCCAACACGCCATCTAGTATCACCAAACTCATTGCTGAATCAGACCTCTCAGACTTGGGTTTTAGTGGAAACCCCTATACGTGGTCTAGTAACAATCATGGGACTGGTAGAGTTAAGTCTAGATTAGACAGAGCCTTAGTTAACAACTTATGGTTACTCACCTTCCCTGAATCCACCTTACACCACCTACATCAAAATGGTTCTGACCATACACCAATTATGTTAACCCTGTACAGTAGTAATACTCCTAGGGGTAAGAACTGGAAATTCTTTGAATTTTGGCTCAGTAATTCCAGCTGTAGTGAGGAAATTAAAAAGGCTTGGCACTCTAACTCGTCTGGCTCTGCAGCTTTCATATTCAGTGACAAGTTAGCTAATACTAGAAGAATGCTAGGAATATGGAGCAGAACAATTTTTGGGCACATACAAAACACCGTCTCCTCTCTACAAAAAGAACTGCACCAGCTTCAAAGTCAAGACAGCAATGGTAGCAATGATCATCAAATAAGAAGGGTTGAAGCAGAGATTGAACAGTGGAATGAGCTGGAAACTAGGCTTATGAAACATAAATCTGGAGAACACTACTTCAAGGATTTTGATAAGAACACAAAATACTTTCATATAAAGGTTAATCGCAGGAAGTCAAGGAACAGAATTGACTCACTACTTGCTTCTGACGGAACTTGGTGCAAGGACAGGGCAAGTCTAGAATCTCTGCTTACAACACACTTCCTCAACATAAGCATTACTTCACACCCATGCTGCAATGAAGAGTTCCTGAGCCATATTCCTTTGATCATCACAGATGACGATAATGAGAAACTAGTGAGAATACCAGACGAGGATGAAATTCATGACACAATTAAAGCCATGGAAGCTTGGACTTCTCCGGGTCCAGACGGATTTCCTCCAGGATTCTACCAAACTCAATGGCAGACCATCAAAGCTGATGTTATAAAAATGGTGCAGAATTTCTTCCATTCAGGATTCTTGCTTAAACAGTTAAATCGCACAAGGTTTTCTCTCATCCCCAAAACACCAACTCCTCAAAAGCCTGAAGACTTCAGGCCAATTGCTCTCTGCAATACTTCGTATAAAATAATTTCGAAGATTCTCCAGTCCAGAATGAAATGCTTCATTGAGAAAATAATATCGCCTATGCAAGCTGCCTATGTCCCTGGAAGGCTCATCGGCGAGAATATTACTATGGTTCAGGAGATTGTGCATCCGATGAAGAGGAGTGAGGCTAAAGAAGGTGTGCTTGCCATGAAGATGGACATGTCTAAAGCATTCGATAGGCTTGAATGGAGTTTTATAATTGAAGTGATGAAAAAGTTTGGCTTCGGTGAGAAATGGTGTCAACTAATATATCAATGTATTAGCACCACACAAATAGAAGTCATGATTAATGGAGCAGCGTGCAAACCATTTAACCCGTCGAGAGGAATTAGACAAGGCGATCCTTTGTCGCCTTATCTATTCATCTTGGCCATGGAGGATTTTTCAAGGAAGCTTGGCCACTGTGAAGAGACAGGCCTTATTACTGGTGTTAGAATAGCAAGAACTGCCCCAAGAGTTAGCCACTTACTGTTCGCTGACGATTGCCTACTGTTTTGTAAAATTACTGAAAAAGAAGCTCGTGTTCTACTACAGACCATTACCGACTTCAGTGCAACAAGTGGACAACTGATCAACTTCAACAAGTCATCTGTATATTTCAGCAAAAAAGTTCCAACTGCAGCTCGTACCAAACTATCAGAAATCCTAGCAGTCCCTCAAATGGAGTTAAAAGAAAAATATTTGGGATTACCCTTCTTTATTGGTAAGAACAAGAAAATTCCTTTCTCCAATCTCATTGAGAAGATGAACAGAAACATGGATACTTGGAGGGGCAAGAATCTCACAGAAGCCGGAAGGACTGTATTAGTTAAACATGTCTCAAGTGCTATTCCTGTTCACCACATGACGTCCTTCAAACTTCCAGAAGACACCATTGCAGGCATGAACTCAGCACAATCAAGTTTCCTGAAGAACAAGAAAAACAATAAAGGTGTCCACCTCTTCTCAATACAGAAAGCATGTCTACACAAACATCATGGAGGTCTGGGATTAAGAGATCTAGGTTTGTTCAATAGAGCTCTCCTAGCTAAGTCTGCTTGGCGACTATGTACAAGGCCGGATGACTTGTGGGTAAAATCCTTAACAGCTAAATATCTGTCAACCAGTGACATCTTCAACCATGGTGACAAATCTGACTCGTCCTGGAGTTGGAAGAGTATAAGTTCTGAGCTTCAATTTATAAAGGATAATAGCTGCTGGCAGGTGGGTAATGGTCAGATCATTAAGACATGGTTTGATAAATGGATACCAGACCTTGCAACTCCTCCAACTCCCAAAGTAAGTATGGAAGTGGCATGTCAATTCAACACAGTATGCACTCTTCTCAAAGCCAATGGTACTGATTGGGACTATGACATTCTTAAGTTCCTCTTTCACTCATCAGAAGTCCATCTCATTAGCAACATCACTATTCACCCAGGTGTAAAGGATAGACTGGTTTGGCAATTAGAAAAGAATGGCTCATTTTCTGTGAGATCTTCCTACAGGAAACTATATGACGAAAAATATTCTCACCAGTTAAGCTATGCATCCTCAATGCATAAGGTCTGGTCTAAGCTTTGGAAACTACCTGTTATTCCCAGGGTGCAGCACTTCATGTGGAGATGTCTTTCCAATTCCCTATCAACCAGAATGCGTCTGTCAAGATCAATGAAGAATATAGAGAAAAGTTGTCTTATGTGCACTTCCAGTCAGGAATTTGATGAGCATATACTACTCCAGTGTGACTTTGCAAGAGCGGCCTGGGTCTCATTAGCAAGCATTCATTCAGATGTAATACCTAACTTCAGGGACTGGGTTCTTAGCTGGTTCAATGATCTTGACATCGGATTTATAACTGAAGCAGAACTCATCAAAAGAGCAACAATAGCCTGGTGTATATGGGTGGAGAGGTGTAATGTGGTGTTCCAAGGAAGAAGGATAAACATTCAAGGCTTTATTCTAAAAACCACAGCAACACTAAATTCTCATAAGGATGGTTATGCAACCAGCTTTACTAGAATTAACAGCCAAGCACCTAGGATCTCTAGAGCTAACATTAGATGGATCTCACCAGCACCAGATTACCTTACAGTTAATTGTGATGGTTCATACTATAAAGATTCTAAATCAGGTGGCATTGGACTAATTATCCGTGATTTTGCAGGTGAACCAAAAGCAGCCAAATGTGAATACATCAAGGATTCATGGAGTGCAGAACAAGCAGAATGCCTAGCCCTAGGTGAAGCAGTTCGATGGGCCAGAGAATTAAAGCTGGAGAAGGTCAATTTCGAGCTGGATTCGCAACTGGTTGTCAATGCAGTCACCAGAGGAAGACTCAATATATCATGGAGGTTGCATCACCAAATCAAAGACATTATTTCTATTTTCAGTCAATTTAGTTCCTGGAATTGTTACTATATTCCTAAGGAGAGAAATAAGGCAGCAGATATCCTATCTAAAACTGCTAGAGTAGGAAAAATTAATAGGTGTTGGTTTAATTCATTCCCAGATTGTATTGCAAGACAGATTTTGGCTGATCAAACCTCTGATCAGTCTTAACTTTAATAAATTTACATTTTTCAGTAAAAAAAAAAGAAAAAAAAAAAAAGAAGATTTAAGAACAGAATCTAAGAACACAAAGATTAATGGAAAGTTATGAAGGTATACTATAGATCTGTTTTGTAATATTGATTTTTCTGTTTAGATCTATTTTGTTACTTTAGATTTGTTTAATAATTACTTTAGATCTGTTTTGTTAAAGAAAATTCTTTGTATTTTGTAAATCTGCTAATTTTTTAGATCTGTTTTGTTAATAAATTTTCTTTTTATTTTTGTAGATCTGCTAATTTTTTGTCATTCTAAAATGTTATTTTTGTATATTTTACAGTGTGTGAGATTAAAAAAAATGAAAGCCAAAGCAGTGATAATGAAGCTAGAAGGGTAGGAAAAAGACCAGTTGATAATGAAGAAGAAAGTACTAGTAAAGTTGCTAAGATTGAAGACAAACCAAATCTGTTTGTGATCAGAACATCTCCCTTCTGGGATAGATTTACTCGATTGCAGAAGGAAAAGTTTGAACCCTTCTTTTTGAAAGCTAATTCAAGGTACAAAAAAGCACAAAAAAAAATTATGATATCATCATTTAATCAGATGAAAAACTAACTTTCTTAAAAAATATATATTATGCAGGCAAGCAGCTTGGTCTATCTTTGATACAGACAAGCAAATAACTTTCTCAGTACAATGTAGTGACATTCAGAATTTGATGTTCGATCAAACAATTAATGTCGATCTAGTTGTCTACTATAGATACAAAAGGATTGTGGCATGCAGGAGAAGGCCAGAGAAGTACATGCACTGTGAAATCTTGTTGCTTTCAGCAAATGTAAGTACACCTTATTGTTTTATTCTTTTACTTATATTTGATTCATTGGTTTTCAAAAACTTAGATATGTGTCATTTATGAAGGTGAACAGGTTTTGGTGTGTCATACTTTCATATGAACTAGGTTTTCAAATCTTAGATATGAGTCATCTGTGTAGATGAAACAATTTTGGTGTCTCATAATATTTGATATGTGTCATATTTTCATATGAACTGGGTTTTTGTATCATATTATTTTAGATGTGTCATCTTTAAAATGAACAAATTTTTATTGTGTCATATTTTTTTATGAAACTGTAAGGTTTTTGTCATTTTTGAAAATGAACAGATTTTGCTTGTTAACATACTACTAATGCATGTCATATTTTCATATGACACAATTGTTTGTGTTTCATAAAAACTTCTTATTAAAATTCATATCAGTTGATGAAAAAGAGTTGGAAATGTGTCATATTAAAATTAATTAATTTTGCTAAAGTGGGTCTCTATGCTATGCAGAGAGGTGTGATTCAAAAACTTATACGAGTGACTGAGGATCAAGTTTATCATCCTATTCATAACATGCATGAGAGAACTGAGAAACTGATCATTCCAATGAACACCCTCTATCGGGTTGATGGACTTTATCCAGTTGAACAATGGCACCTTCTTGTGTTTGACATCAACCAATGTAAGTGGTTGAGTTACAATTCTAACAGAGAAGGCCCGATTGGTGAACAATGCCTGAAGGAATGTAAGCGAATAGCAAGATGCTGCAAAGCTCCAATCAACCAATGGCTTGAAGCAAATCACAGGGAAGTTCGACTGAATAATTACTCTGTTGAAGTTCAACAATTTTCTCGGCAGAGCTGGGCTGATTCCCTCCTGTTCATGTGCAACTGGATGAAGAGATGCTGCAAGAGAGTTAATAATCCAGAGTTGCCAGAATTTTACTTGCGGGTGCTTATGCAGCAGAAAAGAATCAAGTTGGCATACAAGCTTCTTACTGCAAAAAACCCTGAATCAAGCTGGTCCTCAGTCACAGAAAACAATTAAGTTGGTTATGTTATGATTGTTGCAGCAGTGTTGACTTCTTTTTTGTTTAGATGACTTCTTTTGGTTTGATGGACATATCTTTTTTGTTGGTTTGTTTAGTTTTTTAGTTATGTTTGGTTTGGATATTTTTATGGAAAAATTTAAGTTTAGTATATGTATATAACTTAAGTTTGGTTTGGTTTAGTTTACATTCTTTTCCCATTATTAAATCCTGCATATGAGCAACATAACTGTGTTTGTATCATTACACAAGAATTTTGGTGTAATGATAAATCATAACATTGCTGTTTTATGCTTTTCATATGGAACACAAGAATTTTGGTGTAATGATAAATCATGCTAAAAAATGACACATACAATTTTTGTGTCATTTTTCCATATGAAAAGCATAAAAACAGAAGCAATTTTTGTGTCATTTTTCCAGGTGAACAGCATAATCAACAGACGCAAATTTTTGTGTCATTTTTCCGTATGAAAAGCATAAAAACAGAAGCAATTTTGTGTCATATTTCCATATGAACAGCATATCAGAAGCAAGGAACACAAGAATTTTGGTGTAATGATAAATCATGCTAAAAAATGACACATACAATTTTTGTGTCATATTTCCATATGAAAAGCATTAAACAGCAGCAATTTTTGTGTCATTTTTCCAGGTGAACAGCATAATCAACAGAAGCAAATTTTTCTGTCATTTTTCCGTATGAAAAACATAAAAACAGAAGCAATTTTGTGTCATATTTCCATATGTAACGCATATCAGAAGCAGAAAAAACATGTGTCACCAAAAACTGTTGGTGCTTTTTATTAACAAAACATTATTCCAGATGAAAAAAACAAAGTGTCATATAAACCCAAGAATGAAACAGTCAAAAAACAAAAAATCCAGAAAAAAAAAAAAACAACCCTGCAAAGAAGATCATAGCCAAAAATGCTCAAAAATAACTGTATTACTCAAAGTCAATTTGTTCTATATGCCTGCAAGTAGCTGTGTTATGGTTACCCTTCTTTTTACACCTGCTGCAAAACATTGGTCTCCTCTGCCTCT
>JAJJMA010300641.1:3465-24256 GCA_023529015.1 Papaver nudicaule | reverse complement strand
ACCGTCTATTGAATGAGCGGTAGATTAGTGGTAAGGATAGGAAGGTAAATTGCATAGGGAATCTTGACTAAGTCAATGGAGTTGACTGGAAAGGTGGGCCCAGATGGAAAACTTGACGGTTTGGCCATTTTGTAAAACTGTTTCAAAAAACGGCCGACATATTAATTAGCCATATTTTTTATGGTCATTTTTGAAATTTGCCCAAAGAAAAATTATGATCTTTTAACTGTGGATTTAAACAAAATAATTGGTAGCACGAGCACAGTTGATCTAGCATTTTCACGATCAACTATTTTATATAAATGGTTAATTGATAGATAAATAATTACTTTATGTTTATTTTTTATAAAGAAATGTTTCATGGAAAAAATGTTGCAGACCTTTGAGGGCAGGAGGGTTTGGAATTAAATCCTTAAAAAGCATGAATAAAGCCTTGCTATCAAAATGGTGGTGGCGTTTTAACAAAGAAAAATCATCTCTGTGGAGATAGGCCATTATGTCCAAATATGGGACTTCTCATTTCGAGAGAGAAACTAAAAAGCCGAAACACCCCAATAATTGTGGAGTCTGGAAAGGTATTTATTCACTTCTTAAGTCGTTTAAACTTTGCTCTAAATTGGAAGTGGGTGACGGGAGCAAGATTGTGTTTTGGAAAGATACTTGGGTTGGAGATCAATCTTTCAATCTTTTCAGTCAAATCGGCGTATTCTTGGTTTGCAAAGGAGCATATATTAAAGAAAACCTAAGTATTTGATCTAGATCATGGCCGCACAAAGTTGGTTTTTTCCTATGGCAAGTTTATCACAATCAAATAGCTACTCAAGATGTTCTTTATAAGAAAGGAAAATTGTTGGTAAATGGGTGCTTATTATGTTGCAAAGCAGCAGAATCTGTCACACACTTTTTGTTTCATTGCTCTTTTGCCTCAGAAGTTTGGCTATATTTCAGGTCATTGGCGAAGAGGGATTGGTCGATGGCTAAATGCACTAACCTCATTATAAAGGGTTGGAGAATTGAAATTCTTTCCACAGTTGGTCAAGTTCTGTGGCAAGTTCTTCCGGCAGCTATCACTTGGACTATTTGGACGACTAGAAACAACCTTATATTCAATGGAGCAACTACAACTGCAAACTAAGCAATTCTCCAAATAAAGACTCAAGCTTAATATTGGTGATACTGATGCTCTAAAAGGAACTCTCATCGGTAGTGTACTTTCTAACTGGGATCAATTTTTTGTGAGTTAATCCTTAGTTAATCCTTTGTTGTTTTTTTTTTCTTTTTTTTTTGGGCTTTTGAGGGTGAGGCAATGAGAATTTCTCCCCCTCTTTTCTTGGTCGTTGGTTTTCCTTTGCACCTTTAATGAAATTATAACTTTTGTCGTGGAAAACAAAAAAAAATAAATAAATAATTACGTTTTAAATAAATATATTATTTATATTTTTCAATGGTTGGTTGTATTGCTGGTAGATCAACATCCATCTGAAACAATCAGTTGAAAAACTAACGGTATAATGAACCACGTAAGCACGTGTTACCATTATCGTGATCTCGTGCGAGAGATTTGATTTCACGTTTGCTTAATTAATTTTTCTAATTAAAACTACAAAGAAAAACATGTGCACAGTGATGACCTTAGGGGTCTAATAATGTAATGTTGGACAAGTGTGGCAGACATTTTACACTTTCCCACTAGCTGTAGTGGTGGATTCAGATCCATGAGCAGTACTATCATGTACCATCATCATCAATAATTCATACGTGAGAACAGTCCTTGTTCAACAAAGCATTGCATGGATTGTCTTTACAATATTCTCAAATTATCTTTACTTTTTTTCCTAATAAAAAAATTTCTGATTTTTCCGGGGCTTTGGTGTTTAAATAGGGACTGTGGTTTTCAGGTAGTCGACACGATAAAAAGCAAAAACAGTGACGATTTTGACTGACTCATAACAGTAAAAGGCAAAACCAATGACGACTTTCTGAGGACCACAATCCCCATTTAAACGCCACAGCCTCAAAAAAAAATAAAATAATAAATAAATAATAGTGCACACCAATTGCAAAAGCAACGATATTATCACCCTATGATTTTACCATAGTATTATAGTAACATTAAGTTCTCCTTTTCCTAGTTGGAGTTGATTTTTTTATTTTTTAGATCGAAAAGGAATTATTGTTAGAATAAAAGAATATACAAGAGCCTCTCAGAGAGAATTACAGTGCTAAAGTAAATTTACAAAAAAAATTTATCCCAAATGTTAAGCAGTGAACTAGCAAAGTTCAAGTGCACCCTATTCCACGCAGGGGCAGCCCAAGTTAGGAAGACTCCCCATATAAATACTTCCAATCATATTTCCATGTTCCAACAGTCT
This sequence comes from Papaver nudicaule, assembly GCA_023529015.1. Taxonomy (NCBI): domain Eukaryota; kingdom Viridiplantae; phylum Streptophyta; class Magnoliopsida; order Ranunculales; family Papaveraceae; genus Papaver; species Papaver nudicaule. The sequence goes on along the minus strand of JAJJMA010300641.1, from coordinate 21,884 downwards.
CTGATGTGTCAGTTTTAGAGCGGGAAAAATGTCGTATATCCAAACCAGAAATTTGGTCATATCCAAATCCATGTTATGAACTATGGTTATACACGGTTTTCGTGTAGAATCCACTATTCAAAATTATCTTTTCAGGATGGTTTAAACGGTGACTCTGGAACGGTGTAAGATTTTGGTGTACACCCTAGCACATTGAACAAGAAAAAGAGATTGATGGAACCTCTCCTTGCATCTCTTGTTCACAAACTAAAAAAAAAAAACATTTATTTCAATAATTCCATGCATAAGAATTAGTTGGATTTTATAAATTTGCAAGACTTTTGTGGTTCCATAATAATTAATCTTGGTGCCATGAAATTGTGACCCATCTATACCACCAAACTATTCATCCATCGACCCACCCACCCCACTCAATAATTGCTTGCTCAATCGTTAAAGAATCTTGATTTGTTTTCTTCTTCTGAAACCAACAAGAAAAACTATAAGTGATGGGGTGGGCGGGGGGACTTTGCGTCCCAAAAGAAACTGTCGGCATACCACATCTAAATCATAAATTTGTTTCTTGTGAAGCAGCTTAGCTAGTCTCCACTCCAACCGGACCAGTCCATGGAGTTGTGGATCGAGTGTCCATCACCAATTCTGTCGATGGACACAAGTGAAAACGGTGGATCCGAGCTTTTTTGCTCAGTCCTGTTTTTTTTTTTTTTTTTGCTAAAGATCTCATTATATTAAGCAAAAAGCAAGTTAAGATTATAAAATTTTACTTATTTCTTATATTAAGATTTAACCACAATAATCAACTAAAAATGTAACTTTGGAAATATGACCTTTATATTTGGAATAACTCAAGTAATGTGGGACAAGATTTTAAAGCAAATAGCTTAAGCAATATGGGACGGAGGGAGTATATTATCATAAAATCTCCTGGGTTTAACCATTTTGCTCAGTCATGGGTTTAACCATTTTTAGTAGCAGAACCAGAATCCTCTTTTATCCCAACTTCACAAGTCTAAGCATATTACTATTTTGGTTTCGGAATTGACCTGAGTCTTCCTGCGAGTTTTTTTACCTTAGCCCAACACAAATTAGGTGACCAATAAAATGATTATTTGGGCTCTTAGGAGAGGTTCCAACAAGGGGAAGCCTGATTGGGCTTTCGCTATGTACCAGCCCATTACCGATTTTCCTCCAAATTTAACAAATTTAAACCCATAATCCACATAGAAGTTTAAGTCTGATTGTGCATGCTCTGATGCATGACAATTTAACCTAGTTTTTTTGGGGGCTACGGTGATTTAATGGGGGCTGTGGTCCCCAAAAAGTCGTCATAGTTGTAAAGCAAAAACCATGACGATTTTAATAAGTCGTCACTGTTGCAAAGCAAAAACCATGACGACTTTTTGAGGACCACAGCCCCCATTAAATCACCGTAGCCCCCAAAAAAATTAGTCAATTTAATCCCATTTTTTTAATAAGAGATGAGATTCAATTGAGAATATCTAATGCCATTGTATTACTCGTAGAAATAAAAAAAGTAAATAGAAGAAACTAACTCTCAAAGCAAAAATCTAAAAACAGAAAAATTCCTAAGAAAATTAAAGAACCGCTAAACCTATGAGACTACTTCCTAAACCAAAAGAACTTCATCGAAGAAAAGCGTCAAAATAAAACCCATTCAAGGTTCATTATTTTTTGATCGGCACTTTGGCACCCAAATTTTGTTATCATTTAAATCGGAAGCTATCTTCCACAAAATATGGGCAAAAGGACCCTAGCACCATCTGGGGTTTATGTGAAGTTTCTCCGAGTTCTTCCAGCGAAACAAGACTGTTCATGTGAGGAATTGCTTGAACGTACACATGGTCGCGTTTGTCTCCTTTCCAATATTCTTGCAAAGTTGACGGCATCTTAGGATCATAACAAAGAAGCTTCTTTAGTCCCATTCTGCCACAACAGAACTGTATTCCGTTTTGTAATGACGAAAAAGGGGTGTACAGAACTTCACCTTCCAATGGAATAATGTACTCGTTACTCCAACCCCAGGTGTTGTCGTAGTAGTACTGAGCTTGGGCTCTCCGATTCAATGATATAACAAGCCTCTCCAGTTATGGCTGACATACAAAAGCATCATCAGATTTTAGCGCTTTATAGCAAACAGGCCATTGCATGAACCGATCATGACATTGGGTTCCAAAATTTGCATTCCAGTGTCTAATGGTGTAAGTGTATTCTCAGAATAGTATTTCTGGATATTTCTTTCGTATTTGGGATCTCCATAGCAGAGTGTTATTTCCTTCCTTGGCCACCATGGTGAACCTGATATAAACATGAAAAGGAGACCTACCTTGTTACCGATGAGTCTTCTCCAAGTCTTGCATACTCGTTTGCTCTGTAAGGTGTCTTCGATGGGTAAACGAAGAAGTATGTTTTCTAATATCTCTGTGGGAAGAGTCTTCATGATTATGGTTTGAATAGAATGTTGTGTGTTTGCATATCAATGTTACAATATATATAGAGGAGGGGAGACAATATCACAAAATCCTTTGTAAATTAGGAATCCTAGCTAATTCTAGTGGGTTCCTTAAAAGTACTAGCTAGTTTGGTACGTATTCTACTTTGGACCGTATAATCTCCTCCTGCTCAAGTTTTAATTAATATAATACAATGCATAAGAAGTGATATATGGCGATCGACGCCTGAAGAATCCACTCCGATAAATAAAACTAACAAGTAATGTTCAACTCTGTGAGCAAAAACATAAACCAAAGCGACCAACAACAACCAATAAGTTTTAAAACAGTCGTTATAATCAATCTCAATAAGTTCTTCATTAAAACAAGACTAAACACAATTAAACAAACCTAGAGTGAAAATAACATAGATACGTCTTATTAGCCTTCAATTACCTACGCAAAGAGTCCTGACGATGTCCAGCATATGTCTCACCAACCATCATTTTGGAGCTTCTCCCAGGTCTTTCAACGGAACAAAACTGTGCATGTGAGGAATTACCTGAACATGATTTCCTAATTGATAGCTGTCCCAGAGTTTCTTTAAATTTGACGTCTTAGGATCATAAGTATAGAGATGCCTTCCATTTTGCCACAGCAGAACTATATTGGTCTCGGTAAGTGCAAAAGGCATGTACTGATCTCGTATACTATCCCATGATATAGTAATGAACTTGCTCCAACTCCATGTGTGGTCGTAGTAATACCCTTGTTGATCTTCTTCGGGGGTGCTGTTACTAGTATCATCACTCATTGCCTTCTTAAACATCCATATATCCAAGTACGAAAGTAGTTCGTTCCTGAAAACACAACACAACTTGCCTCCCAGCACCAAGAGTTTATAAGAACGCGGATGAAGCTTTTGCCTACAACCATAATGCAAAGGAGGAGACGGGACGGTAACAAACTTCTCGTCTGCCAAATCGAAAGCTACAATCTTAAGTTCTTGCTGTCTGGGTTTCGCTGCACTGATCCAATGGAGAGCTCCGTTAGCAAAGATACCTGACATATCATCCGTTAAGAATGATCCAGGGAATTTTTCTTTCACCCTCCAATCTTTTCTTCTTTTCTTTTTTCCTGTACGAGTTCTCCTCCATTTACAGCTCAACCTCTCAAGAGTATATACACAGACACATCCCATATATAATCCAACAACCTTGTACTCATTCGTAGAACAAACGTAACCGAATCCACACAGTGTTGGTTCCGATTCTTGTTTCCTAAATCCCGGAATACAGATGGACTCTCCAGTCATTGGATTAGAAATGAAGGCAACATGCTTTACAGAATTTTGTACTGGTCTGAAACAAACTAAACCATTGCATGAACCAACCATGCATCTACCAAACCAACAAGGAAGGATAGTAAGTTTTCCAGAGTCTAATTTTGTAAGTGTCTTTGTCAAGTCGTGATTGTTTTCTTTAGTACCATATGGAATTAGATGATGATCCCCATAGTGGATCTGTACATCTTTCGATGTACATCTACTACATGTACATCCATAATTGTTCCATATACAGCGACTACATGCGAATGAGCAAGTAAATGCAAAAAGGAGACCAACCTTGTTACTGATGACCGTTCTCCAAGTTTTGCACACTCGTTTGCAGGGTAAAACGGTCTCGGCAGGTAACCGATAAAGGATGCTTTGTAAGATATCTACAGGAAGATTCTCCATCAGTGATGAGTTTCGTTTGTCTCTTCAATCTTCTACTCTGCTACTCCTTGAAAACTTTACCGGGTTCTGCAAAAAAGAGAAGAGTTTAGGGTTATGTCAGGAATTTCGTCGAACAACTCACAGGCAACATCAGTTTCTTTGGATTTTTTTTTAACTCAAAAAGGGCAAATTTCATTAAAACAAAGATGAATTATGCATGTTATTGAATTAATAGAAGCTAAGAACATGAACTCGGCAAACCTGACTAGGATTTTGTTGGATCTAGAACATCAACTAGCATAGGAAGATTAGAGTTGGGATTCAGTGTAACCATTGAGTCTCGAGTGCCATAAGAATATGGTGAAACATTACAGTTGTTAGTCCAAATTTCAACGGTTTTCACCATGATTGCATCCTTGAGATTGAAAGACATGCAAAGATTGAAATCAAAATTTGGTTTTTAATGAGAAATCGAACTTATTAGTTTGTATAGAAAGGGTTTTGAGTTTTATGAAGATTTACAAAGCTACGGCGGTTCTTCATAATGGGCCTCGTGAGTCGCTTATTACTACTTGTAGGGGTGAGCAACGGATGCACGGATGCGGATTAGGGGTCATCCGCGTCCAATCCGTCAAATGGTGCGGATTAGAAAATTCATCCGTATTCGCACCCATCACCCGCGGATTTGGGATCCGCGGACTTGCGGATGTTGCGGATTGGACGCGGATAATCCGCGGTTCTTGCATATATAAATTTTCCTCTTTTGTTAATTCAGATCTGTTTTGGTTTACAAAACATTCTATTTTTGTTTTAGATTTCGTTTATATTTAGAGCAAGCACTATGGTTCTTTATTTGGGGGAACTTCTCTATTGAATAGAGAAATGCAACTACTATGGTGCAAAATTTCTCTATTCAATAGAGAAATTGGTTGGCTTTGCTATTGCCTGCTACGGATCCGTAGCAGGCAATAACAATAGAGAAGCGAGGCGGAAATCCGATTCCCGCAGGGCGGAAATCCAATTTCCGCAGAAAACTTTTTACGGAAATCCGATTTCCGCCCAGAATTCATGCGGGAATTGGATTTCCGTCCCATAAATAATACCGTTTGACCTTTTTTTCCTTACACCCCCTCTACACCTCAACATCCAACCATCCATCTTTCTATTTTTTCATGACCGTCAGATCCCCAACGACTCTTTTTTTCAAAATTCAAAAAAAATAGCCGTTGGGATCTCTTCTATATAAGAAAATTCACTCTCTTTGACAAATCCACCCCAATCAATCTTGTTTCCATTGATTCATTCTTTCTCCCTTCAAATTTTCAATTTTTTTTCATCACAAAATCGATATGGCGACTAATTATACCGAGTTAGAAGATCGTGCTATTACTAATTCTTTCATCCGTGTATCAATGGAAAATGCTGAGGGGCTACTAGGAGAGACGCCGTTTTGGAGTCGTGTTTTTAGTTTGTTTGTGGAAGCCACAAATAATCCAAGAGGTAGAAATCAAAATGGAATTAGCAACCGATGGGCATTAATTAGGAGAGACATGTTGGATTTTGTAAGAATTATGAATGCTATTCGCCGGAGGCATAGAAATGCATCACGCCGACAATTGGTCGTACGAGCTCGGTCACAATTTTATGGCATCAACCATCGACCATTCAAGTTTGAGGATTGTTATGAAAGAATGATTGCAATCGCTGGACATGATTATGGAATATAAGTCTTCTTTAGAGCAATGTTATGAAAATTAGAGCAATGTTAGTAGATTAGTTGTTGTTTATTTTCATATTTGCAATGTAGTTGTTGTTTCAATTAAGGAAAACTTATTTCATTGTAGTTGTTGTTTCCATTAATGAAAAATTTAGTTAGTTGGGTAAAAGTAGTTCTTACACTCTCTTTACACCTCATAACGGCTAGTTTTTGCAAATCCCCAAAATTCAAAATTCAAAAAAACTATCCGTTGGGTACTCATCTTTATAAATAGACTCTTTCACAAACATTCATTTTCATAGATAACTCTTCTTCTCAAACTTTCTTCCTAAACCTTCTTCCCAAACCTTTATCTCAATCAATCTACAATGTCAAGCTCATCGTCAAATGAATCCAGGAGGCCAACTCGATCACCACAAGAGATACTATCTTTACTACGCAAACCAAATGAATCAATCTCAACACCTCCTCCAGCATCTCCTCCTCGTAGACGTTATCGAAACATGACTGATAAGTTTGTTCATCAGTACTACTATACGTGTTCTCCATCTCAAAAACCATTATCTCCTCCTCCATCAACACGAATCAAACCAAGCTTCGCTCCATTTACGTTGGAAGAAGATCTACGTCTTTGTAAAGACGTGATCCACTATTATGGATTACAAAAAAGTCGCGGGGATGTCAAGTGGAGCTCCCTGTTTAAGTATATCGAAGATGACTTCAAGTTTCAAAACCAATATGTGCGCGATGCAAGAGGCCTCTCAGAACGATGGTGGAAAATACGTCAAAACGTTCATGATTTTATGCACTTGGGGAGATTGGCCCGAGATTTTCTTGGGAAAGATGTTACGGAGGATGAAGTTTATGCCAGGACTTTGAAGGTATGGAAACAAAGTAAAGGAAAGGAATTCGAGTACGAAGCACATTACCACGAGCTAAAGGATTTTCTCAAAACCTTCGAAGTATTATGAACACATTACCATTGCACTTAGTTATTCAAGTAATTAGATGTCAATGTAATTCCTTTAAGGAATACTCATTCGTAATTTTCCTCCTAAAAAGTGTAACGAACACCTTCGAATGAGCGGATGTTTAAATCTACGTTATTAATTAATGAAAATTTCCTTTCTAATATAAATGGTTTGATAATATTTATATAACTAACAGTAATTCAAATCCAGATAAAAATTAAAACATAATTCAATTGGAAAGGAAGTTACAACATAGTACTAATCAAGGGGTTCAACTACCTCATCATCTGCTCCATAACCATCATCTGCTCCATAACCATCATCTGCTCCAAAACCACCCCCTGCTGCTTCAACAGCATTAGTTGCTTCAAAACCACCCCCTGTTGCTTCATCATCATCATCATCATCATCATCATCATCATCATCATCATAAGCTTCAGAGAGAACAAAGTCTACACTCACATCATCTTCAGAAAAAATAGAGTCTACAGATGAGTAACAGTCTGAACTCGGAGTTGTATATTCCGAATCACTTCTACTAAGATCTGAGTCTAAGTCTATTCTTTCACCTCTTCCAGGCAGTGCAAAGATGTGAGCGGTAAGATCAGCTCTTAACATGTGGTAATATTCTTCATTTTGAAGACTCGAGTAGTGATTGGTGGGGCCTGTTGGTACCCGATTCACTTCTGGAACAACTGCAGCCCATTCAGCATCTCGACGTTCATGTTCAATGATCATGTTGTGTAAAATAAGGCAACATTTCATAATCAAATTCAAATCATGTTGCTTCCAATACTTGCATGGTTCACCAACAATCTTAAATTTACCCTGAAGACTTCCAAAAGCACGTTCAACATCCTTTCTTTTGGCCATTTGGTACCTATTAAACCTAACATATTCCGGAATGTCTAGTGTTACTGGGTAAGCTTGTACAATTGTCTTCAACCTCGGGTAGATACCATCAGCTAAGAAATAACCCATGTTGTATTGGTGTCCATTGATGACATAGTTAACCGGAGGAGAGTAACCACTAAGAAGCGAATCAAAAAGGGGAGAGTGGGCCAAAACATTCAAGTCATTGTTTGCGCCGGGCATTCCAAAAAAAGCATGCCAAAACCATAAATCATATGAAGCCACCGCCTCTAATATCAAAGTACTAACCTTTTCTTTGCCTCTATGTATTCCTTGCCAAGCGACCGGACAATTCTTCCATTTCATATGCATACAGTCCACACTACCAAGCATTCCAGGAAATCCACGGGCGGCATTCTCTGCTAGCAACCTTCTAACATCTTCGGCAGTAGGTTCTCGCAGGTACCTAGGTCCAAATATGGTGCATATGTTGTCACAAAATCTCTTTACATAGTAATATGTTGTGGTTGCACCCATACGAGTGTAATCATCTAGACTATCAGCAGCAATACTTTTGCACAAAGATTTCATCACAGCAACCATCTTCATGTGAGGAGAATGTCCCGGAATACGAGCTGCATCTAGACGTTGTGGCCATTCTTCATCCTCTTCAAAAAGTTTGAAGAGAATTTTCTCAAACAAACCTCGACTCATACCTAAACGTTGTTTGAATTGTCTTGGAGTATAAGTCCCATTAGTTGTAAAGTAATCATACATCATTTGAGCATCAGCTCTCTTTCTATTACGCCATAGGTGTTGGCGTGATTGCACTTGGATAGGCACCGGTTGTCTAAGCCTATGTCTCCGGGCATCCAATTCTACCATGCGATGGAGTAAAATAATTTCTTCATCATCATCACTCGATGAAGCAAAATTGAGACCGTATTTCGCATTCAAACACCCACGAATCAAACTCATTGCACCTTTACAAGCATGAATTTTAAGTCAATTTATACATTCAACACCAAAACTACTTCAATACCACAAGCATTAATCAAAAATACACCATACAACAACAAAGAATCAATGGATTTTAACGATTCATTCTAAAATCAAAGGAATCATGATAATCAAATTAAAATTGGATTGTATAAACCTAGATAAGATTTACTAACCTTGTTGATGAAATTTCAAATTGAATGATGCAAAAGAATCGCCTTCGAAATGTTAGTAAACCCTTATAATATCACGGAAAAATTCTAACTGGTTATCTTCAAAATCGAAAGGGGGCGATTATCTATTTTCTTTGAGTGAAGAAGAGAGAGTGGAGAAGTTGAGAAATGAAGTTCAGGTCGCAGGGTTTCTGTATGAAAACATCTTCTTTACGGAAATCGGATTTCCGCAGGTCAAAAGTCAAGCTTTGACTGTGCGGAAATCCGATTTCCGCAGAATTTTTTTTACGGAAATCGGATTTCCGCACAGAAAAGCTGCGGAAATCCAATTTCCGTCTCCAAATAGCTAAGACCACCGTGGTTGCCATTTTTTCGCCATTTCCGCCTTTCCCTTTCTCTATTCAATAGAGAAGGCTTAGGCCACCATAGTGCTTGCTCTTAGATTTCTCCCAAAAATGAATACAGTAGGGTTCCGCGTCGGCTCAAAGGAGAATCTGTCGATCTCTTCCATTTTCCTTCTTCTAGTGGTAACTATTTTCTCGATCTTCGCCTGTATTTGTTCTCTGTAACGTTGTTGACTAATTTCACGATCTAGGAGGTATCAAATCATCTTAAATCTTACTGTCTTCAAGTATTTGATTATTCCGTGATTGGGTTTTCTCGAACTTCTGTTATTGATTCTTACCATGAGAAATCAAAGATTGCTTAACGAAATGCAACTCTGTGAATGCAATTTTAAGGTCTTCTCTTTGTAATAACAGATTGGTACATGGCTGACCATCAATCCCCACCAGATGAGAACATGGAAAATGACTCTGACTGTCCTATTCATAGATGGTCTCCAGAGGCAACCTTCCCCGAATTAACTGCTCTTCAAGCGACGAAATCAGGAATCGATTCAACATACCTACGAATTTTACGAAAATACCTACTTATCCGCGGATTATCCGCGGATCAAAAATGTAACCCGCGTCCAGTCCGCCCAAAGCTGCGGATTAAGAATTAAAACCGTGTCCGGCCCATTGCATTTGCGGATTGGGTTTAATCCGCATTTTTTTGGACGGATGCAGGCCTAATCCGCGGGTACGGACTTTTTGCTCACCCCTACTTATTAGGAACGTTTTGGTCCTTTTGGAAAAGCTGTTTTTGGGACAACAGGTTTTCGCTTGGGGCTGCAATCCACTAAAACTATCCAAAAGTCGATATCCAAATAGATATGAAAAGTTTAAGTTATCCCTAGAGACTACTAAAATACCTTAAAGAGCTTAGTTTTGTTTTTTTAATATATAGTAGTCTCCGGTAGCTCGAATGGGTCGTTTGAATCACTCAACCATGAAAGAAAAATGTTTTTTTTTCTCTTCTTATTTCTCTCCAAACAATTTTCTAAACTCTAAATCAAAATGGTTTTCTCTCTCTGGAATTTTTATTAACTTAACTATATAGATTATACTAATCATGATGATTAACTAATGATAATTAGAAATTAACACTAATTTTGATTTAAAGGGTAAACCTGTCCATAAGGGATTATGGGTTTTAGGTTTGGATGACCTTATTTTGTTTTGGACTGCAGTCCCAAGGGAAAACCTGCGGTCCTAAAAACAACGCTTTTTTCGAGGACAGGTTAGCAATATAGGTCTTAGGTTTTGTAGTCGGCCCAAAATCGGTATATCTAATCGGGCCCATCCACTTCTTACAGGTGGGTGTCTAATCCGTTGTTGACTGGATTCAAATACATTTTTTTTGAAATCCAATAGATTTTGGATTAGATGCAGTTGTAGGGTTAAAATTCCGTTTTGGACATCTGCACCCACTAAATGGCTATTTTGAGGGTGAGCCCTTTTTTAGTAGGGGCGAGCACTACTTCAAATATCCGATCCCAGTTTATAAGGGGTGCTAAAACTTTGGAAAAGTCCCCCACAGTTAATTTTAAATACCAAATTAATCTTAATCAAAAATTAAAACTCAAAAATCAAAAACCTCTAATACTCTCCTCTACTACTTATCCTTCACAACAAACAAAAACCCACCATTCCAAAAACAAAAACCTTGACGACCTAATTTTTTTTTTCGAATTCAATTAATCGTGGTAATCGACGATTCGAGTTTTTTCATCGCCGATTAAATTCTTCAAACTCTACAAAGATGGCCAAAGAGAAACTCATCATTCGTTTGAAGGGGAAATCGATTGGAAAAACAATTTAAAAATCCACCTCAACCGAAAAAGAAATTGTTGAAGAAGAACCGGAAGAACGGGATAAAAGCGAGGAAGAAATGGCAAGATTGAGAAGATAAGTTACTTGAATCACCCCTTACGTAACTTTTATTATGTTTCGATTGATTTTAGGGAGTAAGACACAAATTTTTCGCACTCACAGTAGAAAACTCGTCAAAGCTTGTGCCATCGAGCTTGACGAGTTTTCAGTTTCAGAAAAAAAAAAAATGAACACTCGTCAAGATTATTTCAAAAAGCTTGACAAGAGTTCTTCTGCAACTTGTTCTTTTTTTTTTAATGCAAACTCTCGTCACACTATTTATCATTAACTTGACGACTTGAGCCTTATGAATTTTTGGAGAAGAAAGGTGCAAATGAATCGTCAAGTAATACTTGGAAAGCATGACGAGTTGGATCCTCTGAAAACATGGTCACTGCCCAAATTTTGTTTAAACTCGTCATGCTAAGGGTTATATTCTTGACGATTTGAACCTTGAAATTTTTTGGAGGAATAAGGTGACGTTGAACCGTCGAGAAAGGCTTGAAAACCTTGACGATTTTGTTCCTCCCAAAACATGCTCACTGTCCCAATTTTAGGAAAACTCGTCATGCTTTTAAGCTTCAAACCTTGACGAGAATTGTCGTTTCACTTGTGAATCGTCAAGATTTTCCCAGAAGCTTGACGATTTGCTTCATTAATTTTTAAATCGTCGTGGTATGTTGTATAACCTTGACGAGTTTCATGTAATTAAATGTTTTAATCTTTGTGTTGTTAGGTTGAAAGAGAAGAAGAAGATCCAACCAAATAAATGATTACTGGATCTCATATAGCCATTGAATTAGCCTTTGCACCTAAAGGCATTCCAAGGTAGATGAATGGAATTGAATCAGTTGCACACCCAAGTTCTACAGCCCATGAATTTAAATCAGGTACATTGCCAATTCGAATTAGTCTTGTCTTTGCATTATTGTCTTTTAAACCTGCAATATTTTCAAAACACTTGAGCACAGAAAAAAGATTGAGATGTTCTTCCTTTTCGTTGTCTAGCTAGGAAAAAAATTGTATCATCTGCATAGTGTAGATGGTTTATTGTAAACCCTCCTAAGTGCAAGAAAAGCGACTAAATAACCTCAAGCCTACAGCTCTGTCAAGTTATTTCAAGAACCCCAAGTTCTTCCTTTTTGTCTAGTATTCTCCAAGTTCAACAATTGTTCAAGAGGATTGTAACAAATCCGCGTAGTCCTGTTATCATCAAATCCTGCCGCAATTTGAGCCTCGGACTCCTTGATCATTTTCCCGACTCGAGGTCTCTGTTTTGATTCATACAATATACACTAAGTACATATATATAATGATTAAAGTTAATAGGACACAAACGAATACTTACATATACATCGACGACTTGCTGTGGATCATCATGCAAACTTCTTTTGTGGATGCGTATGACATGAGGATGGGAAGTCCTCTTGAACCAGTCCATATATCCAGGGTCAACCCAATCATTCGCAAAAAGAGGACCTTCAAGTTCAACCAAATGCTCACCTCTTTTGTCCCAATCATCGGATGTACAAGGAGGTTTGTGCACAATGTTAATTGAAATAGGAAAGGCGAGACTTTTCTTCTCATATAAGTCACCCAATCCGACCTCTTCTTCGCTTGGTATATTTTGTACACCACCACATTGACGAGCCACTCTCGTCGGATTGTAGAAAACATATCCGATGGAGTGAAACAATGGACCAAATTAACTTCGGGGGCTGATCTACAGTCTGGTGAAGCCACACCTAAAGCCCACAAAAACCATTAATATACTTACCTATTTATGTTGGGCCAAAAGCTAGTGAACTGGTTTTGGGTTTAAACCCTCGGTAGAAATTGGTCAAGCCCGGGGTAGCTACTAGCTAGCATTTCTTGTCTCTCTCAAACTGTCGCACCCTTACCTACTCCAACAATGTTTGTTTCCCTCTTGTGAGTTTGCATCTCAACAAATGGATTCCCACACCGTATAAACCACGAGAATCCTTTGTCAGTGTAGATTTACGTTTGTGTTTCGAAAATTCTTGAGCTACCGGAGGATTTCTCCCACATTTTATCGTGTGAAACAAACGATAGTGGGCCCTGCTCTGCAGATGTGAGGTTATGGGGTCCACTGTCCACACAACATCTCCGACTGGAGTACTCTGTGACTTGTGAGTCTGTGACCGGTGGTGCATGCATGGGATTAGTAGTTGGTAAATATGGGACCATTTCAGGCTTTTGTTGTGACTTGTGAGGGCGGGATTTCCCCCTAAATTCTCCCTCCGATAGAGTTACTTAATTGCTCATTCAGTTGAAGCTAGTCAAAGGTAAGAAAGGCAAATGGGTGTGAAATGTTAAATCAGTCCTTTAAGATTATGGCTATTTTACAGTTAAGTCACTGTACTCCAAGCTTGTTGAAGATGAAGGAATTCCTGACTTCCCTCACTCATTTGTCTGGAAAGCTGCAATACCACCAAAAGTTTCATTCCATATGTGGTGCCTTTTACATGGTAAGCTTAATACTATTGATGTGTTGCAGTATAAAAGAGTTGACATGTACAACTCTTGCATTTTGTGTGGAGACGACTTGGAGACGCACAATCATCTCTTCTTGCACTGCAAAGTTGCGCACACTGTGTGGAATACGGTCTTACCAAGTAGCTGCTGGTCATGGGTTATCCCAAACTTATTTCAGTCCTTAGCAAACTGCTGGCATCACACAAGTTTCTCAAACTCCGGTAATTTTATTTGGGGTTTAATTCCTGCTGCCGTTGCTTGGACATTATGGAGGGAAAGAAATTGCAGATCATTTGAAGAGAATTATAGCTTCAAGACTGATCAAGAATTGGGTATGGAAGCTAGATCCCTAGTTCTTTCATGGGCAGCCGCAGTTGGGAAAAAGGCTCATCTGAACTTTGCAAGTTCAGTTTTAGATACTTGGGATGCAATTTTTATGTAATTTACCTTTAGAACATCCAACTTTCTACCTCCGGTAGACTCATTGTACATTCTTATATCTATTACATTCTTCTCTTTCGATCAAAAAAAATCATGGCTATTTTAGGGACCTTCCTATTCTATAGAGACCCCAAAACAATATTACTATCTTAAGGTGTGTTATAAAGTGTCCTAAGTAAAAACCTAATCACATAAAAACTAAAACCTAATCAACCAAATAAAACTCCATCTTCTTCTCCATATTTTCACCACCATTAACATCACACCCGCTGCTACCACCACCCCCGCTGCTACCACCACCGCCGCAGCCTAAGTGGAAGTATAGAGTGCGACTGTGCGAGTAATTAATACGCCCATTTTCGGTTGGGCTAAATCCAGACGAAAATGAACTAAAAATCCATACGAAAATGGGCTAAATCCAGACGAAAATGGACTAAATCCAGACGAAAATTGGTCAAATCCATACGAAATTTAGTTTGTCACAACCAACCTAGCCGAATTTAGTGTTAAAAAAAAAAACCAGCAGAAAAAAACCCAGACGAAAATGGACTAAATCCAGACGAAAATTGGTCAAATCCAGACGAAATTCAGTTTGCTAAGTTGTCACAACCAACCTAGCCGAATTTAGTGTTAAAAAAAAAAACAGCCGAAAAAAACCCAGACGAAAATGGAGTAAACCAGACGAAAATTGATGAAACCTGGCGAAAATGGTGGCGGCAGCGGTGACGACGGTGGTCCTGCTAATGGTGGTGGTGGCGGCATGGTGAAAACATGGAGAATGAGAGGTTATTTGGCCATTATAATTAACAATAACTTAGCTAACCTAATTAAAATCACTAATACTAATCATATCCGAATATAAGGGGTGATTCTAATTACCATCAAAATATTTATCTCTATTTTGTCTCATTAGAGAAGTCTCCCTAGTAGATTGGGGGTCCCTAAAATAGCCATTTTTAAGATTAGGACAGTAAAAGGCAACATCGTGGTAAAAACAGCGAATATTCAATTTGGAGATAATGAACATTTCTTCATTTCTTAAAATGGCTAGCGATTTCGGGGTTCCAAGTAAAATTTCAGGGTTACTTCATTTCCTTTTCCAATTGACCTTGACTAGAACTAGCTACTTCGCCAAAGTATGGATTCCCTTAGAAAAGCTTTTCCCAATCTAAAAAATAATGATCTTTATATAATAGCAGACCCCAAATGTCCACATGTCCACACTAAATTAATTCTGCATTCTGGTGAACCCATGTCAGCAGCACCCATCTCTGTCATCGCTCCCCTATTGGTTGGAAAAATTGGAGACAATCCAATCAGCAAACGAAAAGTCACTTAAGACCGAATATAGTTGGCACCTGTTGGTACCCATCGTGTCCCTAGCAATTTGCATCCTATCACAAACTCTGACCCGCTCAAAGGAAGAGAAAATCATGGTAACCGTAGATTATAATCAAAGGTCACCTAGCCTAAACCAAAAGATTTACTCTTTGTCTTTTCTAACGGTCACCCAACAGCACCATCAACAATACCACCATTTTGCACTCTCAAATCCTATAAATAATGCTTCACGACACAGAATGGCGTGAGGGTAGAGGCCATGGAAGAGGCAGCAACTTGGGCATCCGGTAAGTTATTATTACGTGCCATATTCATAGCACTGCAACTGTTTTGGGAGATACAAAATCTTGCAGATATCACTACACCATTTGGGGGGTTTACCAACATACTATAAGTGCTGCTAAAAATTCAGGCTGATTTATTGCAACACAAATACAGTGTTAAGAATCCTATGTTGCAAATGTGCTGGGGGGTGTTTGCAGCACTCTATTTGTGTTGTTTTAATTAATTAAAACAACACAAATAAGTGCTGCTTTAATTCAGCAACACTTCTTTTAAATTACCCTGAAACGACATGTGGCACCGAGCTGGCGACATACGTGGCACCGCCTGCCAACAATGCACGACAGGTGTCAAAGAGCTGAACCAACCGATTAACGACACGTGTCATAGAGATATCCAACAAATGGACGACATGTGTCCATCAGCAGGCCAATAAATGGACGACACGTGTCAGAAAGCTGACAAATAAATTGACGACGCGTGTCAGTCTAAAAACCAATAAAAGGATGACACGTGTCAGAGAGATGGCCAACCAATAGACGACACGTGTCTGGAAGCTATCCAACAAATGGACGACATGTGTAAAAAATCTGGCCAATAAATGATAAACACGTGGCAACCTGCGAACTAATGAATGGATGACATGTGGCAGACAATTGGCCAACTGCTGTACGACACGTGTCTCCGAGCTATCCAATAACTGGTAGGCACGTGTCATCGTGGACACCAATTAATGGGTGTCACGTGTCGTAGTGCAGACCATTGAACGGAAGACACGTGTCTCCGAGCTGTCCCACAAAGATGACATGTGTCACCGGGATTTATGTCAGTTCTGTCACCGGATGTCAGTCCGGTACCGGAGGGTGTCATATTCCGGTCACCTGAAGGTGCCAGATTCTGGTCACCTGGAAATTCAAATAACAAAATGTGCAATTTTTCATTTCAAAATATGCAATTTTCATTCACAAAAAGTCTGGTTCAAAACCATTTACATTTCTCATTTGATTCCATTTACATTCACAAAAAGTATACTTTATACTTGTATACGCAAGCAGACTACCTAAGCTGCTGCACAAAAGAGCAAGCAGACTACCTAAGCTGCTGCACAAAAGAGTATATCTAAGCAAACAGACTACCTAAGCTGCTGCACAAAAGAGTATTATAAGCAGAAGTACCTAATCAACCAAAGGGGGCAGGAACTCCATGCGCGACACTGGCCAAACAACCCATTCACCTAGCTGAAGATCCCCAAGAAAATTTTTATCATCACCTTGAGGACGGTCAGGTATAGGGCAGTTTGGGTCAAAAACTTCTTCAACTCGAATCTTTCGCTCATCTTGGTAGAGTTTAACGTTGTGGCAGAACTCTCCTTCTTTACCATAAATGACAACCCCTGCAGCCACAGTTTTTCTCTTTCGATTGAAGAGGTGCACCATTTGACAGTCACTATTGGGATCCTCAAAACCAATAATTCCTGGGACCACTGGAATTCTGTCAGCTGAAGCAGTTTCATTGCTGTTGCTGCTGTTGCTGGTGCTGCTGTTGCTGCTGTTGCTGCTGTTGTTGGAGAGGAATTTTTGTAGCATGGGTTGAAGGGATTGTAACACCATCTGAGAAACTAATTGGCTTTGCACCATTAAATTATGTTGGTTGTCCTGTGTTGGTGTTGGTGGTGTTGTTGGTGTTGCTGTTGCTGTTGCTTGGGCAGCCATGACTGTTGTGGCAAGGCTGACACGCAGCGCCTGCTTCTTGGTGAGATGAGAGGGGTAACCAGTCAAAACCTCAGCACTTTGATCACCCAGATCAGTAGTAGCTTTGAACCCATCAGCTTGAGCCTCAAGATACAATAGACAAGCAATACATGTGAGTAGGTGACCAGTTTAAGAAGCACTACATTCCAACTTTGTAGGGTTTTACAGATTGCATAATGTATTAACAGAACAGTACTTACCATCTTATGCACTTTGTTTGCATAAGTTTGGCGACCAGACTTGTGTTTCCTAATTCTCTTTAGTGCACTCAACTTGGCTTTTGCACGTCTTTCTGCGGCACCATTTTTCATTTCATTCATCACAAACCCTTTCCACCATTCCTCTTTGTGATAATAAGCAGGGCGTGCGGCCAACATCTCTTCCAGTGTGTTCTTTCCTTTGAGGTGTTGTCTTAGGGTAGTTTTGAAGTTTCGAAGCTTTGGCGCAAATTCACTCACTACCACGGGCTTCATGAGTTCACTTGGAACAAGGAACTCAAACTCAAGCTGCAACAAACAAGTTCTGAATGTCAATAATCATACAGCTATCTATTTTACATTCAAAAATCGAATATCAAATAGAAGCAAAAACTGAATTAGAGCAGAATATTACCATCAAAGCATTCCACACATCTTCTACATAGTTGTCCGGCATTTGCCTCCAATCTGGAACAGATATTGGGCAATAAGTACGGACAAGATCACCAATACGAGTTGCCATCTTGTCTGCATTGGGACCTATTCGAGAACCAAACTTATCCACTTCTACCAACAACTTAGGTGCAATATTTTCCTCAACTACAGGTTCAACAGTTGAAGAACCAGTTGTTTGTTGTGAGCAAACAAAAGGTTGCTCAGCTGAAGGACCAGGAGAAGAACCAGGATATTGAACCTGCACCAAAACAAGACCAAAAATCAATTTCATCACTCCATTGAAACTTCCATTGAAACACTCAAACACAAACACAAACTCAA
>JAJJMA010300632.1:3718-34841 GCA_023529015.1 Papaver nudicaule | reverse complement strand
AGCCAAAACGAAAAGTTGGTAGTATTTCGGTACCCCTTCTTTTTCATGGACAATGAAACCTATTATCCTCAGAGCCCAATTGTTGTGAAGAACAAACCCTTGTTGACTTCAACTTCTGTGAAGAACAAACACCGTCAGAAACAGATTTGATAGAAGAGATAGGTCTAACAGATCTTGTCTTGGATTAGAGGCAGGATTGGGTTTGGGTGAGAGATAATTACTACGGCTACTACGAGTATTAGGCATGATGTAGGAAATCAAAACAAGAACAACACCAACAATTATATTCTATAGGAAGTAACTATCTAGGGAAAGTCAAAATTCCGACAGAAGATAAGAGATGGTGAGCTCAAATCGAAGAGGGGAAGAAAGGGAAGAAGGAGAAATGAAAATTGAGAAGATTTACAGGACAAAAATGGGGGAATCGGGCGGATTTCAATCTCCAACCCTAACTATCCCCAAATCGCCTGGTTTTCTCAGAATCGCCTCTCTGAGGAGAGACAAACGAGCGTTATTATTATTATTATTATTAGCATTTTATTAGAAAACGAAAAGACTTAGTTTTGTACATTGCCAGATGGGAGCCTAGCTACAAGCTGGGTCCCGACCCCTTTATTATTATTATTATTATTATTATTATTATTATTATAAACAGGCACTTTATTAGAAACAAAAGATACTTAGTCTTGTACAGTGCCGGATGGGAGCCTAGCTACAAGCTGGGTCCCAATTCCTTTCTGAATTGCAAAACCTATCCTAATAAAAAGAAAATTCCCAACATTCATAGAGATGTTATGCCTAGCCATGTACGTCTTCAAGCGCCCTAAGAATTCCACTGATTCGTCTCCAAATTCCCCTAAGGTAGTAAACGCCAAGGTACCAAAGTTGTAGCCATTGGTTGTGCACACCTCCAAATACTTGTTGCGCTTTTGCTCGATAGCTCTGGCCAGGGCAAGCCCTGGCGTGTAAGCATGAACACCGGCGCCTGTGAAGGGAGAAACAACAGTAACATCGAGACAGGTATCGCGCCCATTATTATTATTATTATTATTATTATTATTATTATTATTATTATTATTTTTTTTTTTTTTTTATAAAAACAGGCACTTTATTAGAAACAAAAGAAACTTAGTCTTGTACAGTGCCGGATGGGAGCCTAGCTACAAGCTGGATCCCAACTCCTTTTTGGATTGCAAAACCTATTCTAATAAAAAGAAAATTTCCCACATTCATAGATATATTGTGCCTAGCCATATAAGTCTTCAGCCGCCCCAAAAACTCCACTGACTCATCTCCAAACTCGCCCAAGGTAGTAAATGCCAAGGTACTAAAGTTGTAGCCATTGCCCCTGCATACTTCTAAGTACTTGCTGCGCTTTTGCTCGATAGCCTTCGTAAGTGCAAGCCCTGGTGTGTAAGTCCGAACCCCACCACCGGTGAAAGGCGAAACTACGGTAACGTCAAGACATGTATCACGCCCATTGTCCCAGTTATAGACTAGAATATCTGCCGGTCTAGAACTATGTCCTTCATCTGCAAGAAAGCCCAACGCCGCCTCGACCTTGTAAGGTATTCCCGCGCGAAAACAAATGTCTGCGAACGTGTCTCTAACAATGTCATGGCGGTGTTTCAAACCAACCTCAGTCGCACAATGGACTGCATGATCACCAAAGGCATCCATACTTCTCCCACAACACAAGCAAGGGCTATTCTCTACAAACAGTGGAATTCCAAGCTTGTAACATAGGATAGAGTTGAAGTGACGTGGGCTCATGGTCTGGCCCAACCCATCAGCAGGAACAGCCAGCAGGAAGTCTTGAGAGTGGGGTTTTTTGTTGCACTGCCATAGTGCAAGGTCTCTCCTTGTCATCTCAAAGTCTGTAGGCATCTTGCTCGTCACCTTAGCAAAAAACTGAACCGCCAGAGAACGCATAGGATGGGGGGCTGATTCGTCGATGCTTTGTGAAGATTCGAGACCACAAACTTGTGTGAAAAGATCAATAGCTTGCTGTAGTTTCAGGCCTTTAACTGGCACTTCTGAGTTGCATAGAATGTTACCTTGTAAGTGTTGAGTCTGCAAGCAGGACGCAAGGTAGCTGTACTGCACCGTATCTGCCATGCTATAGATTCCTAAACCTCCCTCTCTAATAGGTAAGGTGGCTAGGCGATGTTGTAGTGGTCCGTATCCAGGCCCTTCACCAGTAATCAATTGTCGCAGGTAAGTGTTGAGGTGATTATCATAGACTATCTGGGCAGCCTGTACATAGATTGGTGCAGTTGTCCGCATGGAAAAGTACAGCCTTGACACTCCAGTGCAATTGCGAAGGAGCAGTAACTCGCATTGGGGATCATCCAAGGTATGTACAGCATTCATAAGTTGGATAGTTTTCTGAACCCTGTTAAGTACTAACCTGCTGCAGAAATCATAATCCAAACTGACTGGTCCCCCTAGAAGTTTGACACCATGTTCAGGCCTTCCAATGTCAACTGGGAATATCCCTGGTTGTGTTCTCCTCACATCTGCAGCAGGCCAGAAGACTTCAGTTTTCTGGACATTGAGGTGTAAACCTCTAATTTTTCCTTGCTCCTGGATGATGCTGAAAGCTTTGGATACCATGAGTGTATCACCAATTAGGGTGCCGTCGTCCAAGTACCAGGCATGTAGTTGCAGGCTACACTCCTTGGAGATATGCAGTACTAGAGGATGTAAGGTTAAAGCAAAGAGTAGTGGCCCTAAAGGGTCACCTTGCTGGACTCCTTGCGAAGATGCTAGGATGTGTTTGCCATAGTACAGTCGTGCTGGTGCCGAGTAGCAGAGTTCTACCCATTTATAGATGCTAGGGCAATGTGTCCTAACCTCCTGGAGCATAGCAGTCCTATCAACCATGTTGAAGGCGTTTTTAAAGTCAACCAGTAGCATACTCAGTGTAGTGTCAGAGCCTTTATCCTCAACAATGCGGTTTACAGAGTGGAGAATTGCTTCTCCTCCACACGGGACACCAACCCCAAATTGGTAATCCCCTAAATATTGTCGCATATCCTTGGAGACAATGGATGCAGCAGTTTTGGAGACCAATCTTCTCCAGATTGTGCCCACTGCGATTGGTCTGATTCCTCCATCTGGCTTGAGCAGGGGCGTGAGAGGAGCGCTGGCTATGTACTCTCCTAGCTGAGGGGGGCAATGTCCAGCCAACAGCAAGTTTACAATAGAAGTGATTGAGGTTAGAAGCTCATCTGCTACTGCTGCACCTGGACCACTTAAAGCATCAGTGAAATGTTGAGCATGGAGTCCATCTCGACCGCAAGCCGTGCCTCTGGGGAAACTCTTCAGCCTATTAAGGTGCAGCAGTAGCGCCATAGGTTTCATGGGCCACGACCTTTGTGGCGCCACAAGCTCTTGCGGCGCCGTGACTTTTCTAAAGAAGGGGACACTATTCTTAGTGAGGTCCCCAGTGTCATGTATGTGAATACATACATAGGCTAGCTCTTAGCCAAGAAAAATAAAAAGAAGGGAGAGGTTTTACCCGTTTTAGCAGAGAATTTTTCCTCCTTGTCGTGATCAAGTCCTTGTTTCTCCTTGATCGTCTCCACCTGTAGAATGGTTATGCAATTAGCTAATTTTCTGAGCAGCGCCTTTGGTGCAAGCTTGGGTGGCGTACTTTCCAGCAAGACACGTCCATTGGTGTTCAGAGTTGAATCCGTAGTGTTGAGTGAGGTGGAGCACCGATGCTTTACGAGACAATGACCAATCCAGTGGTAACCGGCAGCAACAGTTGGTAGAGAGATACCAGGGGAGTCGATCGTATTCTTTTTTTCTTGGTGTGGACCTGAACGTCTTCTGTTTTGGTGTAGAGCATGTGTCGTCCCGTCTCGGTATCCCCTTTACAGAGACTCCCCCCAAAGCACAATGATTGCGCCAAGTCCCCAGTCGTTGAGGAGGGTGTTGGAGTCAAAATAGGCGAACTACTTGATGAAGATGTTTACCTCGCCGTCTTTACTGAGTAGTGAAGTTCTAGGAGGATGTTGGTGCTATGAGGTGTTGCTCCATGAGATGTGGCGCCATGAGGTGTGGATCCATGGACTTGGTAGCGTCGTGGATGTTGGCGCTATGAGCTTTGCACCATAGTCTATTCGTTGTAAACTCCGACAGTCAGCGTCTTGCGTGTCTCCTGATGTTTGCGTCATATATCTTAACTCACTGGTTGTATCATCACGAAATTTTTACACATGGTAGTAGACATCCAGGGAAGTATTGTGTCCAAAAATCTCTTCGAGGCTCCTCGTATATTTTCCGTAGTACTCGACGTGGTCTTGCACATGATTCCTGATTGCGCGTCTCGCGTGTGCTGTAGTGTTTGTGTCGTATCTCCCAATACCCTAGCTGGATTGGTACGAAATTTTAGTGTGTTGGGAGACATACAGAGAAAGATTGTGTCCGAAAATATTTCCAAAATCCCTTGTGGATTTCTCAAACCGGTTGTTTCTTCGCGACGGAAGTTGCTGGCGTAGGAAATTCTGACAGCTCTTCTTTTCCCCAATGTTCACGTCATATCTCTTGATCCACGTATTGGATTACCACGAAATTTTTACACATAACATTATACACCTGTAGGAAGATGTTATCCAAAATTCACCTTCAGATATCTTACTGATCTTCCGCGTTGCTCGTTTTCGTGAAGGTTGTCGTACGACGAACTTGGTATGTAGTCGTGAGCACGTCTTTGTTTGTTTCCAGAGTAGGTTTGCTCCATGAAGACCCATAACTTCTCCACAAGATGGTTTACCATACTTGATTGGTAACTCTAACGCTGAGGTTGTAGGCAATAGTGTTGATCCAGAGGGTTAATAAAGATTGGGAGGACATTCTGTGGAGTCACAGAGGTATATGGTGGTGAACATCTTGTGGGGCTAAGGTTTGGTGAACTTCTTGTTATAAGAGATATTTTCTGGGGAAGGTAATTTTCTGTTTTGTAGCGCTGTGAGATTTTGTTTTAAAGATGTTCATGGTTCCGTTAATGCGGAGTTACGGGGATAGGCTTGGTGGAAGGTGTGAGGCTATGGGAATATTTCGTGGTGGAAGATATTCTAGAATTTGAAACTTGGGAAGGTCTAGTGATACAAATACCTTGAATCCCCGTATTTGTTCGCACTCCAGGAGTTTTAACTCTGATTCCGTAGAGTTGATTGTCTCTTCCAGCATGTTGTGGTAAAACCTTAAGTGAACACGTAGGAAGTCTTTCCCTTTCTCCGTATATTGACACATCTTTTGAAGTCCCTGCGCCTGGATTACTCCAATCTGTCGTCTTTTTGGATCTAGGTTGCCACCGAAGGATGTCGGAGACTCGTTGCTAGTGATAGCGGAGAGGAGCGCCATCATCATGATACTGCTTGCTCGAAAGACGAAGACTTGGTGACGTTGTTGCCAGGAGGATCCTGCGAAAATATGAATCCTGGTGGCTTTGAGGCTTCTGTAGAGGCGTCGGTGATGTCGGTGTTGATTAGAGTTCTTCTCTTGGGTCTCCCTTCCTTCGAGAGATCTGTAGCGGGTAGTCCCCTGTTGTATGGATATTTCTGGTCGAGCAGGCTCCTCCCATGCTGTATGGATATCTCTGGTCGAGTAGGCTCTTCCATGATGATGAAGCGCTTTGGTAGAGACAAGGGAGCATCTGTTGTACTTCACGTTTTTTTTTTGGGTCGTGGCAGCCGGCATTGCTATCGGTACTTGGTGGAGTGGAGAGCGGTGGCGAGGAGTCCCCAGCCATATTTTCTGATATCTTATCAGCGTTTCTCATTGGGTTCGCCTTTCCTCGTGCAGACACATGTGTATTGGCCTTTCGAAGGTGAGTAGGCAGAGCGTTCTCTCTAGTTGTTGAGAATCACCGGGTCGGGGTAATCCGGTTGTTCCATCATTATTCAGACGTCTAATAGCTCCAGTACTTCGACGAAGATGATGAATCTGGGAATCCTATATAGGCTTCAGTCCTCGTACTCCCCACAGTTGTTGTTGCAGATCTGCATCTTGTTCTTGAGTCACATTTTTGTTCAGGACCCTTCGAGTGTATTGTGTCAATACCCTGTTATCTGGTTTGCTAACGGGTCTCCTGTTATCATGAGCTTCTTCAATCCTTACTGCTTGGACAAGGACGGTTGTGGTTGATCACCCTGCGGCTTCGACAGTTTGAAGTCTGAACTTCCTCCAGTGAGGAGCATCCCATGAGAGAGGGGTCTTTTGGATAGGGAGGTTGGTGTGGACGAGATAGATATGCGCCTCCTCCTCTTGGTTCTCCAGGGGGTTTCTCTCGATCGAGTAGCAAAGTTGGACTGTTGGACATGCTTGTGTTCAGGTTTGTTTTGAGAGTCCAAACCCTGTAGTTCCTGGCTGGCTGCAGTGGTAACTCTGGAAGTCCCCATGTCTCGTCGTCATTCTCTTAGTGATGATGGAGTTGTCCGTCCCTTCAGTGTTTGTTGGTAAGTCCTTTGTTGCCATGGATACTACAAGCTTGATTTACCCCTTTCACTCGTGGAGTCGTGGCGTCGTGATTCATGGCGCCGTGACCCGCGTTGTGATCCGCTTCGACCCACACTGTCACCTGAAGATTCCAAAGCGAGTTTGAAGTCGTATGCTCTGGGTGTGTACCTTTGTAGCTTGACTCTTCCTCTTATTCCCTTCGGTGATGATCTTCACGGAAGGTAAGTTGTTGTTGTACTGCTCGTTGATGGAGTCGATGTCGCCAATGGCATTACAAGCCTCTTCGCTTCTTAGGGGTTTGCCCCTCTCCGGTAACGCTGGTGCAGGCGAGGCAAGTCTTTTGCGGTTTCATGGAGGGCTCAGTACTCGGTGGTGTCGATGCTCCCCTCTTGGGGAAAAGGGCCCTCTACACCTTGTGTGGGCACGTTTGTCGGTGCTGGTGAACTGGTGTCGTCTCCTCCTCTGGACTCTGGAGTAGTCTATCCAAATCGTCTTTTGCGGCATACCCGAGGCTCTCTTAGGTTCTGCTTGAGTAGAGATCATCTCGTCATCCTAGACGTGGATCGCCGCGGTGTTCGTACTAGTAGCAGATCTGGGAGTTCCTTTGGCTTGTGAACTTGTTGACGGTTTCGCGGTTAGAGTTTCGAGATGAGCCAGCTTGGGTCTTGATCCGTCTTTCCGGAAGATCGTCTCGACACTTGGCTAGTTCCTCCAAGGTTGGCGTCCTTGGCACTTCCTCTTCCTTTTGGGTGGTAGCATATGCAACTGCGTTCTCCCCCACCTTTTGTTTGAGGTTGAACAGTTCTACATATTCTTTGAAGTCTGAGATGGTCTCTAAGACTTCAGGCGGTATGTCGTAGGGGATGAGTTCGCCTTCTCCTCGGATGTTAACGTTGCACGGCTTGTCACGTACAATACCAGGTTCCTAAAGGGCTTTGATGAAGATTCTTATAGCTGTGCCGATGTCTACTGCGGGTTTTCCAGGGTTTTCCTCTCGAGTGGCTCTCCTCATGGTGAGTCTCCGGTGACTCGGTGAATATGGGTTATCATATAACAGAGGGGTGGACGAGGTACCTTCTTGGTTGAGGGGGGTCCTTATTGACTCCCTTGGGTTCTGCATGCGTGACTACTGCCTGCTGCTCTTTTGTACAAACTGCTCCATGAACTCCAGAGGAAGTGTCTCCTGGTTGTTGTAGGTCCACGGGCGTCCCAGCACCATGTCGCTCTCGACGAATCGTTTAACAGTGTGAAACTCCGCCATGGTTGGGGTCGTGGTGATTTTGACGGGAAAGTCGATCCATCCGTAAGTGCGTACTTCGACCCCGTCAGAACCTTTGATGATGGCAGGGGCATAGATAGCTCTGCTGCGAGGGATGTTAGCGGCTCTGAGAGTCTTGGCTGAGATGATGTTCACTGGAGATCCCGGGTCGATGAGTGTCTTCGGGAATTCAGCATGAGAGAGTCAGGCGGTTGTGAGGAGTCCTCAACCTTGTCCTTCTGTTGGCTTCCCCTGCTTAGACGTTGTCTGCTCATTGACCTCCTTGAAGGGTAGGCGTTTTCCTGCTACCGTGTTGAGTGCTGCGAACATGTCTTTCCGCCGTGGTTTCGAGAGACAAAGAGTCTCGCATAGTTGGTACATTATCTCCTCCACTCTCTTGTTCACCGGTTCCTCGGGGAAGGTGAATGCCCGAACTGGTATAGGATCTTGGTATACTCCTTCGTCTCCTAGGTGTAATCCCTCGAACTCCACCTTGGGCTTGCTACCTCTTTGGCTGTAAGAGGCTGTCGTATCGGAGGGAGTTCGATTGCCCCGTCCTGGATCCAAGTGTCTAGCAACTCTAGTACCTCCTCTATGGGAAACAGGTAGTCTGGTATCTCTGGTCTGGCTTTTTGCCTCCGCATCTCCGGTTGCTGCGGCCCTCTTTGGTTCATGTTCTTGTTCGGGGTCCCCGGGGCTGAATTAGTGCGCTTTGGATGCGTCACTTCCGTGGTAGGGCCTTTCCTCTGTACTTCGTGCGGGTACGGTGGTCGGTGTTGGTGGATAGGCAGTGCCACCTTTCTTTCTCGATTTCGTAGTAACTTTTGCAAGTCGTCTGCCGTGACGTAGTGGGATGGTTGTCCTTCTCTTTGGCGAGATTCTTCTGGAGCAGGAGGTGTTTCATCACCTCGGATGTGGATGACGGACGAATAGGCGCCTCTAGCGGCTGCCTCAGGGGTTCCCTTGACTGGTGGATTCAACAACTTCGAGGTTAGAGCTTTGAGACAATCCAGGATCCCTAGTTGCGTGTCGAACATCTTGTCTCGGTCTTCCGCGAGGACATCTTGACATTTGGCCGACTCCCATAGTTAACGCTCCCGACACTCTTTTACCTTTCTCGGTGGTAGCGCCAACCTTAGTCTTGGAGGAAGGGTTCTTCTCAGAGGTTTGGGTTGAAGCGTTAGGAGTTATTGGGGTGATGGGTATAGCCGAGATGACAGGTGTTGAAGGGGGATTTTCTTGGGTAACAGGTATATTGGGAGTATTTTTGGATGCATGTGGGTTGGTAGGTGCTGCATTGGAGGCTACAACACCGTCAGTTGAAGAATTGGGGTTTTTGGTATCTGATCCCGACCTAAGTTCAACCATTTTCGAGGAAATTTTCTGGAACCGAGAGAATGATCTCCCACTGTGGTCGCCAACTGTTTTTACCTGGAAAAACAATGCACCGTCTCTGGGTACTTTCGTAGTGTTCGAGATCAAAGTCGAACAAGACGAGCCTAAACCAAGTCAATGGCCGTTCACGTCTTGCTTCGGTCACAGAGAGGATAGAGGTTGATCTAGGGAGGGAAACAGCGAAGAATTTTGATATCAGGTTGAGGATGTGTTTTGGGTGTAAGAGTTCAAGATTTCCGTGGTGAGAGTGACTGGAAATCTCCAAGGCTAGAAGTGTGTTGGTTGCTCAGGCGTGTTTACTCTGAGGCTCTGGTTAATTCAGGTGTTCTGAATATCTGCTTGTTTCTGGATGATCTTCCTCTTGCCTTGGAAGATAGAGGAGGCCTCTATTTATAATTTTGAACTCACCCTGATCTCTCGACAGAGAAGGTGGAAGTCGTGGAAGAGTGGAGGAGTGGAGGACATGGGTTGGTTTCCGTAACTGCCTGAGTTGTGTAGAACATGTCCACTCGCGCCATCTTCTCGTAATTGTCCACTATCTCCATCAGTTTCTTTCAACTGACGTAGACCGCCAGACCAATACCCGTAAAGTTATCCCCCCGTGTGATGTTTTGATGTCTCGAGTGATACACAGATATTGCGTAGTTGAGTTGAGCTTGAGTAGGCTTGTGTGGCTATGACTCTGTGGCCAACGTGAGTGTGGCGCCTTTAGAGACACGCATAGTGGCCTTGGGCGTTGGCCAAGGCCAGAAGTTGTGACTCCATGGTTTCATGGCTCCATGGGCTAAGGAGGCCAAGGCCAGAAGTTGTGGCGCCATGGGCTGAGGAGCCACGGCCTTGGCCTTTGGCCAAGGCCAAGTTGTGGCGCTATGGTTTTCACGACGCCATGGGCTATGGAGCCACGACCAACTTGATTGTGGCGTACTTGTGCACTTGTGTTATGGTGCATGTGTGCCTATGCATGCACTGGCGCTATGGCCTATGCATGCGTTTGGGCTACAGTGTGCTTGAAGTCATGGCGCGCTTGTCCATGGTATATTAGACCATCCTGAGCTTAGGGTGTGGTCTGTTTAAGCCTGTTTAGGCTGTTGTATGCTTCTCAGAGAGCTCTGGACATGCCTAAAGCTTCGATATTCCTGAGATTTTCTTTAAGAGGAAATCCATGAGGATGCGTCTCTGTTAACTCTTCACCATGTACCATATAATGATCTGGTTCTGATGCCGAGGAATTTGAGGCGATGTCGACATGAAGCAGATTAATGGGTTTAATGTGTTGGTGAGATTATCAGTACTGCACTATGATATCATCCTCTCCACCGGGGGTTATAAGAGAGAACTCATAGAGAGTTTATTCATCTCGTATAACAGGTTGCATTCTGAGCTATAGAGATGTGCCTGAATAGGCAATTGCACTACGATATCATTCTCTCCGCCCGGGAGGCTATAAGAGGGAACTCGTAGAGCTATAGAGATCTGCCTGCGTAGGCAATCACTTCTTGGAAAGGCATAATATAAGAAGATTTACGATTTTATCCCTTCTCCATTTTTCACCATCTACAACGAGTTATTTTCCTATGACAAATTTAAACTGGACAAAATTGATTTTATTCTTACGATACTTTAGGTTCAAAACCCTTAAAATTTTCCTGGATCTTGAGTTGATCTTTGCTTCTCAAAGATTGAATTCTTTGGAAACTTCGATTTATAGATATGGCGATATGCTCCCCTTAATTGTCTAAAGCTTGAGATATTTAGAAACTTGGGGTTATAGAGATATTTTTTTAGTTTTTTAAAATATAAAAAAGGAAAGATTAAGCAATAAAGACTCTAAACCTAGAGAAATTTTTTTCCAAAAATTCTCAAAAACTTACAAAGACAGGCAGACCGAAGTCTTTTGATCAAAATGTGGTTCTAGTGCCAAACTCTAGATGTGTAAAATCTGATTAGAGATAATACACATCACAACCATCGATTAATCTTAAGCCTATGGGATAGACTCACTGGATCGAGTTTAATCAGTAAAATGAATTAGGCTAAGTATAAAGACTCATACGCAAAGTAAGAGAGAACCGAACCTTGTATTAATTGTATTGCAATTACAGAAATTCTACGTGATTACCCTAACAGGAATTGTTCTCAAAGACTAGAGGAGATTATGGCTCGAAGGCAGGCTAATTCTCTCTCAAAAGTCTCTGAGTCTCACCAAAATTCCATCCCTTGCAAATGAGTTTGAGCTCGCTTTATATAGAGCGAATTACAAAGTGGATTACAGCTAATAAGAAAAAGTGTACGATCGGCTATTGGTGTGGCCGTCAGTCTTTGTCGAGTAAGTCGGTTCCTTCATCGAAGTTTGACAATGTATCGAAAGGTAGTATCGGTCTGATCGAGGTTTTGGCAAGGATTCCTTCTTCGATGGCTCTCTCCCTTGTGTTCGATTGAGATTTCGATGCTCACATCGAATATGAGTCTTTTCCACGGTACATCAGGATCGAGGTGCGTCATGGGTCACGGGTCTGGCAATTTCTTCTTCGTTCTGACAGTCATTTATGTCACAACTACCACTTCTGCTTCACCATCTCCTTCGTCGATTAGGGAGTCCTCCTTCACACGTATACGTTTCTGGTTACTTGATTAGACAACTCAAGATTGTACGATGGGACTTCGATTTATTTCCGTGCTTCCCACATTGGTTGCGTTATTTTACTTCCCCTACCAGATGTTGACACTTAGCTCGTTACAAAAAAATGCGCACCATGTACCAGTGCATTTCGCCACGGCCTCATCTTTTAAGCATTGAATGGTATAGTGCGTGTCAGTGGCGGACCTAGGAATTGATTTCACAGGAGTGAAAGCGTAGACGGAGACGGAGACGAAGGTCGTCCAAAATTTTTGGGGAAGATTATAAATGTAACCAATCTTAGAACTGTTTTCTCCTAATCCTTAATCGTCTAGCTCAGACCACAAGGTCAATATAATTGTTAACTTAACCACAAAATATTTATATAATCTCAAAATGAGATATGTTATTCAATGGCCAATTTCTCATATAATTATAGGTAGCATTGAAGGAAAATATACATAATCAATCAATAAAGAAGTATAATTACATAATATAGAGCAATGATACGCATCTAAGAGCACTTGTAGTGGTATTCACATCCCTATCTCTATCTCCGCGTGCTAAGACAAACACCGATATCGCCCATCCACCATCTCCACCGAAAAGGCAAAAACCACCGACAACTCTACTTCTTGCTATCGATACTACTTCCATAAAAATGTAGGAAGAAGGGTATGATTCTAAAGAGTTGGTCTAAAAAATTCTAGAGAGTTCTACGATGAAGTGATAGAGAGTGGATAAAAAGTCAGGAAAAAAAAACGAAGGAGATTCTAGAGATTTAAGCCTTATTTTTGTACATTGAATTACTATTATACCCTCATATATTTAGGTAAATTGTGCATATATTCTATAAATGTAAAGGTAAAATGGTCCTAAAAACTTACAGCTTCACTAAGGGGTCTTGGCTTAGATGTGCAAACTGCATTTATGACACCAGCATTCGGGCTGGGGCTGGGGCTGGGGCTGCTTCTAAAGGGGCCGCTTTTACTCAAGGGTGACGATCGACAAGACCAAGAATACTAAAAACAAAGTCAGGTATATCTTGACTACCTTATAGCATATTCCTACTCACTTTTTTCCCATTTATGACTAATGTTCAA
The DNA here is from genome assembly GCA_023529015.1 of Papaver nudicaule. Classification (NCBI taxonomy): domain Eukaryota; kingdom Viridiplantae; phylum Streptophyta; class Magnoliopsida; order Ranunculales; family Papaveraceae; genus Papaver; species Papaver nudicaule. The sequence goes on along the minus strand of JAJJMA010300632.1, from coordinate 22,000 downwards.
GATATCACTGAAATGCACATTTAAGACTAATAACTGAATTTCTCCCCAATTAGATTATGATTATCAATGCTCTAACCTTTTTTCTTAATTATTGTTAATGTATATAAACGGTTTTCATTTCTACCCAGGAACCATTAGTTTTGTGAAAAATGAGTTTCAAGGATCTTATCAAGCTGGTAGCAGTGGTAATTGTACTTTTCAGTTGGAGCCCAAAGAATTGCTATGGAGCAGGAGGAGCAAAAAATAGACCATCCAAAGAAGAAGACTTGGAGCTAGAGAACCAACTTAAAATTCTCAATAAACCTCCTGTCAAATCTATCCGGGTAAGAGATGTGGGCATTATGTCACAAGGCATCACTATTGACTAGCATTTACCAGTTTTTGCAATTCCCAAAAACTCTACTTTGAGTTGGTGCTGGTCCTGTTGGGTATTCTATGTAGATTTGCATGTCAATAGGGCGTTTTTCAGTATTAAATCCAACTACATTTATAAGTAAAAGCTAAATAAATTTAAAGGAAGGACAATAAATTGTTTTTCTTTCAACAATTTACAGACAAAATTTGGCGACATATATGATTGCATAAACATATACAAACAACCTGCATTCGATCATCCATTGCTTAAGAATCACAAAATCCAGGTAACAATTTTTTCTTTAATATGGTTTTCTATTTCACTTTCCTCTAATGGTGCTAATGTGTTGTCAGGGCCTTTTATCTTTAAGCTTTGGGAATGGTTCAATTTATTACCAGCCTAATGCAGATTTACATGTGTGGTCGTTGTTTGTTGTGAAAGCTTCACGAAGCTTGGTTTTGGCATCTTTTATTTGATGTATAAAGAAGAAGAAGAAAAATTCTTTCAAGTCTATCAAACAAATATTCTGAAAAAATTGTGCATGCATACAGATGAAGCCAAATCTGGTACTTCAAGAAGAACGAAACAATGGGTTTACTTCTGGTAGGTTTTGGTCATCAGATGCTGAGAAATCTGAACGCAAGTTTCACAATCAAAGATGTCCCACAGGGACCGTGCCCATTCGAAGAACCAAAAAGGAAGAACTTGTAAATGCAAAGCATTACTCTAATTGGGGAATTTCGCACCATGTAAGTAATCTTCGTTTATTTTCTGCATTCTATGACGCACAATGTATTCATTAAGTTATTCCAGAAATTGATTTCAACATCACTTCTTTTGTAGTCGGTGTCTGCTCAACTATCTGACAAAAAAAGCTATTATGGAGCATCAGCTAAAATGAATACGCGAAATCCACTTATTGACCATAATGATCCGAATAAATTTAGTACTGCTCAAATTTGGATACAAAATGGTCCCACTGAAGAAGTAAACAGTATAGAGTTTGGATGGGCAGTAAGTGAACTTCTCAAAGATTATTTTTTTCTGTCATTTTAAGATGTTACACCTTCTTTATTTTACACTGGTGACCGTAATTTCAGGTTTTCCCTGGATTATTTGGTGACAATCTAACTCGAGTTTTTGGCTTATGGACGGTTGGTTATCATTTATAAATTTTTATTGAAGAGCAAGCTATCATCTTTGTATTATACCTTCGAAAGAAAAATACGTATGAACTAATTTGATAAAGTACGTAATTTGTAGGCTGATGGATTAAAAAAAACAGGATGCTATAACATGCTATGCCCAGGATTTATGCAAATCGACCCTATGTACAGTTTCGGAGAGGTTCTTTCAGTGGCAGACTATGGGGAAACACCAAAGTACATGCATTTTCGGGTGCACCGGGTAAATTTTACTATTATTAAGGAGATACACATTGATTGGGATTAAGGGATATGAATTTATGATAAGTTGTTGTAATGGTTTATATGGTCATGGACAAATGATTATGTGTAGGACCCTGTAACTGGCAATTGGTGGCTCTTCGATGGTCCTGATCATGCACCACTTGGATACTGGCCGACACAGATCTTACCTCATCTAGCAAGCAACGTGTCTGTGATAAAATACGGTGGGATTGCAGGAGGAAGAATCCCTAGTAAACCCACTCCGCCATTGGGAAACGGGAAATTACCGAATCCATATTTAGATTTCGGATATTCATGTCATATGTTAACGATGAAGACCATTAATGATAAGGGGAAATCCGAAGATGTTGACGCAACAAAGCTGCTACTGAAGGGAGATACAGCTTCTAGCTGCTATGATATCAAACTTCCTGCTTATGCTAGTAGTTATTGGGGAACCGTAATATTTTTTGGGGGACCTGGCGGTATTTGCCGGTAACTATCATTGATTGTAATAACCAAATATGGCTATGATCCTTTTTCCAATAAGCAAAGCCTTATGTAAGGTCTATTTCTCTTTCATTTGAATGCATTTGTAAGAGTAGTTCTAAGTTATTCTATACAAATCGTTTGATCCCTGAAAAACATTACACTATATGTGAGAAAAACTTGAACTCTTGTGGGTGAAATTGTGGGGCACACGAATGAGATCCCCACAAAAAACAATGGCTCTTGGGGAGGACGGTTTTTTGGGGAGAGTTCTTAAAAAACCCTAGAAAGTAAATTATGCGAATTACAGGTGAGTTTCCTGGAACGCTAGAGATAGAAAATGTATGCAGTATTTTCATAATTCCTTCCATGGCAATTTTAACCAGGAAATGTATGCATAGGACATCAAGAAAAACATATAACTAGACAATGCGGATGGCCCAACTGCCACTGTCAAGTGAAAGCAAAATCAGTCTCTAACAAACTAACTCGATAAAGTAGATATGCGAAAAAAACTCCGCCGAGCCACAACTTATATCTTTTGTTTACATTGCTAAAGTAACTAGAACGGCACATCTAAACCCTTAGGCAATTTAAGTAATTCAAAAGCTAAAGCGAAGAAATCAGTATGTTAAGAGAGTAATAGTAGAAGTGATGATTACACAGAATCTAAACTGAGAATCCATTAATGGAACTGAGCATAGCTCATAATTACTGAGAGAAAGCAACAATTCATTACATCAACTAAAACAAAAATAAAAGGAAATATAAATGAAACAAACGAAATTAACCGTACAGTGACAGGCTGGCACACAGGCTGGCACACTTGACCAATGAATAGAGAGCATAAGGATCACAGTTAGAAACAATAATAGCCACTGATAAAGGAAATGATCATGAGATCATGACCGTATAACTCTCTTTGTTAGTAGCCCCCCGCAAGTTGATGTGGGCTGCCAGAAAGCACCTTCAACTTGTTTCTCAAATAAGAAAACCTTGGTCCAGCTAATCCTTTAGTGAAGATGTCTGCAATTTGATCAATTGTAAACACATAGTTGATATGAAGCTGTTTATCATGAACCAGTTCCTTCACAAAGTTGTAGTTAAGTGCCAGATGCTTCATTCTTGAATGAAAGATATGATTGGAAGAATAGGCAATGGTACTCAAGTTGTCACAAAGGAGAGTTGGTGGTGCTGGGAGAAAGACATGTAATTCCTGTATAACTTGCATGTCCAAATGATCTCAGCTGTAGAGTTATCCATACTCCTGTATTCAGCCTATGTTGATGACCTAGCAACTGTAGCTTGTCTCTTGCTTGACTGTGAAATTGGATTGACACCAAAGAAAATGCATTAACCACCAGTGCTTCTTCTAGTATCTGGATCACCTGCCCAATCAGCATCACTGAATCCATGCACTACAGTTAGTCCTTCAATGAACAAAATCCCAAAATCTAATGTCCCTTTGATATATCTTTGAATTCTCTTTGCTGCCTGCATATGTTCAGTTATGGGAGAATGCATAAACTGACGGACTTGATTAACAACAAAGCCTATTTCAGGTCTAGTCCATGTAAGATATTGTAATGCACCAACAAGAGACATGTAGGGAGTGATATCAGTAAGTGGTTCACCTGAATATTTTAGCAGTTTGTTACTTACAGGTAGAATTGCATGGTTTTGCTCCTAACATATCAAATTTCTCCAATAAGCTCAGTGCATATTTAGTTTGAGACATGAATAAACCATTAGAATTCCTCTTAATCTCAAGACCAAGGAAATAGTGAATTGCACCCAATTTTTTGATAGGAAAATATTGTTGAAGCTGAGAAATCAGTTCAGTGCAATAAGAAGTTTTTCATTTTCCTGTCAGTAACATGTCATCCACATAAACAAGAACATAGGTAATTGTACCTCCACATTGTTGAACAAACAGTGAAGTATCATCAGTGATGGTTTGAAATTATAAGACATAAGAACAGTCATAAGATTTTCATACCATGCATATATGGATAAGTTTGCAAACCCAATCAGGATGTTCAGGATCAACGGAACCTGGAGGCTGTTGCATGTAACTTCCCCAGCTAGATCATCATGCAAAAATGCATTACTTACATCAAGCTGAGTAACATCCCAATTTAAATTGACAACAAGAGACAGAATAATTCTGATAGTGCATGGCTTAACAGTAGGTGCAAAGGTTTCAGTATATTCAAATCCTTCTTGTTGATGAAACCCTTTAGCAACTAATCTTGATTTTAACTAATATGTAGTGCCATCTGAGTGTTCTTTGGTTATATAGACCCACTTACAACCAACCAACTTTTGACCAGTGTATGGTACCTTAGTCAAAGTACCAGCAACTTCAAGAGCATCATGTTCAACAACCATTGATTTTCTCCAGACTGCTATTTTATTTGCTTGAGCAAATGTTGTTGGTGTCTTAGGTGGAACTGCAGCAGTAATAGCAGCAGAAAGACCATACTCAGAAGAATAAATCTTTGGTTTAAAAATTCCATACTTACCTCTTGTGGTCATATAATGATCATTAACAGTAGTGGAGATATGAGGTTGAGATGCATTGTCATAATTCTGTGTAATTGGTGCATCAGACATAACAGTTTCAGGTATAACAGTTGCAGGTATAACTTCAGAAGGAACATATAGTTGTGCATTTGTTGAAATAGTTTCATTTGGTGAAGGAAATGAAGGTTGAACATCAATATCACTAGTTGAAGTAGAAGGCATAATGCTTGGTGAGATTTGTTGAAGTTGTTTAAGTGGAAATTCAGTTTCTCTAAATATAACATGTCTGCTCACATATATTTTCCTAGTAGCTAACTCCAAACACTTATAGCCCTTATGCTGAGTACTATAGCCAATACAAACACACTTAGAACTTCTAGGTTGTAACTTGTTGGATGTATAAGGCCTTAACCATGGAAAGCCAAGACTGCCAAAACCCCTTAAGAAAGTATAATCAGGTTGTTCATGAAACAACATTTCAAAAGGTGATTTGTTACCAATAGCTCTAGTTGGCAATATATTTATGATGTAATTTGCAGTGGTAAAAGCATCAACCTAAAATGAAAAAGACAACCCTGACTGAATCAGAAATGTTCTACCAATATCCACTAAGTGTCTATGTTTAGACTCATCTACACCATTCTGCTCTGGTGTACGTGGCAAGAAACCTCGTGAATGATACCAGCATTTGATAAAAAACTAGCAAGTTCTTTGTTCAGAAACTCTCCACCACCATCAGTTCTGACAACATGTATTGGAAAACCAAATTGTCTCTCTACTTGTGAATTGAAGTTATAGAAGACATTCTTGAAATCAGACTTTTCATATAAAGGGTAAATCCAACAGAATTTGGTGAAGTCATCAATTACATTGACATAGTACTTAAAACCAGATTTAGAAGGAACTGGAGTAGGTCCCCACAAATCAAAATGCAGCAAGCTGAGTACATTGGTGACTTGACATAGTAAAGTACAACTTACGACTTCTTCCCAATTGACAGTCATGACTAAACAAAGGTTTATTTAAAACATTAGACAAAGAAATAGAATTATAGACTACTTTGATTGTTTGAAATGAGGGGTGATCAAGTCTCTTATGCCACACTTCAACAGTAATTGGAGTGATGACACTTGAGTAGGCTTTATTTTTGGTGGTATGAAATCCTGTTGTAGCTTTAGCTTTAGGTGTTGATGATTGATGGATTAATTGGATAGGGTATAATCCATTATGTTGAGGGCCTTGTAAAAGTGTCTTCCCAGTTAACAAATCCTTCACAGAAAAACCATATGTATCAAATGTTATTGAACATTGGTTATCAGTGGTAAACTTGTGTACTGAGAGTAAATTCTGAGAAGACTTAAGAACTAAAAACACATCATGAAGCTTAAACATATGAGATGGAGTATATTTAAAAGACGAACCAATTTTGGTTATTGGCATACCTTCTCCAATGACATCTTGTATGTCCTCATAACCCTCATAGGAAGAAACATTCTGCGACTCACTTTCATCAGAAGTATTGTGACTATTTGCACCAGATTCTGCATACCAAGGATTGCCACCCAACATATTGGCTGAAGATAACATGGCTGTGAGATTTTGGGGTGTATGGACATTTTGATAAGCAAAGTTCAACCTATTTCTGCAAGATAAAGCACCATGTCCAGCAATACCACAAATCTGACATGTAATTGACTCAGTAGATGAATTATTTTGAACGGTTGGTGACTGAAAACTTTGAGGAGGCCTAACAGCTGTAAAATTTGGTGTAGGAAGTATACCAAAACCTCTTCCTGATGAATAATATGGAGTATTACCTCTTCCATGTTGTTGAACATTTGATCTACCACCAGGATTACTTGATCTTCCACCTTTATAGTAGTTGTTGTTGTTTCTACCACCATAACCTCTACCTTGTGATCTATAAGATTGAGCCATAAAAGCTCTATTTGGAGATTCAGTCACAAAAGAAAGATTTGTCTCCTCTATAGCAACAACTTCACTAAGAAGACTGTTATGTAACTCAACACTTGTAATTGGAGGAGTTGTATGTCTCATAGTGGTAATAAATGGGATATAATCTGAATTGAGTGCTCTTAGAGTGATTACCACAATTTTTCTATCAAAAACAAAATCACCAGCAGAAGCTAATTGATCTACAAACATTTTAATTTCATTAATGAGACTAGGAATGGATTTATCACCTTGAGTCACTGCCATACGCAATTGAAGAGAGTGAGTTTTAGATGCTCTTCCAAATATATCCGCAATAGCAGTCCATAGTTGATGAGCTGTTGTTGATCTTGAAAAATATGGCAACACTGGATCAGATATTATGAGATTTAACCATAGACGGATAGTAGCATCTTCATCGCACCAATCTATACATAGAGGATTCACAACACCATTGGTTTGACGACGTGGTGAAGTATATTGAGTAGGGCAAGGAAAAGAGTCATCTAGATATCGAAGAAGTTGATATTTCTGAATAACAGGTTGAAGAAGATTCTTCCAGGTAATGAAATTTTCCTCAGTGAGTTTGAGGTGAACGAAATTGGTAATTTGTGCCATTGGCACATTAGAAAATGAAATTATTGCAGTTGGATTCTTCATGTAAGAAGAAGAAGTAGAAGCAAATTCGTGAATCATCAAACAAATAAACAAGAAAAAGTAACAGATCTAGGTTTAGATCTCAGAAAATTGATCACAAAACAAGAATCAAAGAAGAAAAAGAAAAAAGAAATGAGGATAACACAGAATGTAAACTGAAAATCCATTAATGGAACTGAGCAGAGCTCAGAATTACTGAGAGAAAGCAACAATTCATTACATCAACTAAAACAGAAAAAAAAAAGGAAATATAAATGAAACAAATGAAATTAACCGTACAGTGAAAGGCTGTCACACAGGCTGGCACACTTGACCAATGAATAGAGACCATACGGATCACAGTTAGAAACAATAACAACCACTGATAAATGAAATGATCATGAGATCATGACCGTATAACTCTCTCTGTTATTAAGTAACTCGCTAATGAGTTGAATGACAATAACGTAACTACATATTAAGTCTTTTAGTTCTACTAAACCACACATCCCGACCCAAATTCAATTGTCAAGTAACCCAAAGGAGTTAAGCAAAACCAGGCTCGAACTAACTAGCTATTAGATATACATCATGACAATCATTCATATAGACTTCTACAAGTTAGCGTGCATCACATATTGTTTTTCAAAGTCTCATGAGCATATCATCTTTTGCACCCCATGGGAAAAATAAAAAATGAGTAAAATTACAAAATCTACAAAAGCTATATTATTAGAATAACTTGGAGAAAACATTTCTTACCACCAAAATGAATTGCTCAAAATAGATAACTTGTCGCTTGATGAACTCACAGATGCCCTGAAATGTTTTGCAAGACCTTAGAAATGATATACCCATCTGACTGGACTAAACGAGTCACGGTAGTAGAAAATAAGTATCAATTAGGGAAGATTATCCTGACATGTGCAGTGTAATATTTCTTGGTTGGTCCTGGAAATTCAAGGTCTCTTAGCATCCCGTCCATCTCAACTTGAGTTTGTTTAACTATCGAATATGAATGCAAATAAGAAGACGATGTATCAGTAATTCAAGTGCACAATTCAGTTTTAAGCAAAAGGCCTTAAAGACTTACCAGAATCTAGGATACGATGATAAGCCATATGTTTCCATGTTTTGCAGACTAACCTGTATTTAATAACTGAAACAATTGGTAGCCGGTTGAAAATGTCTAGTTCTATCTCTGCTGGGAGAAGGTTGGGATTTTCTATCAGAAGAAGAAACAAGAATTTTTCAGACAAATAAAATTCTTTCCAAAAATTTGGGTAATTTGTATTAAGATCAGGGGGAGTTGACCCTAAAGCAGCATCCAGGAATGAGACGACTTTATTATAAAAAAAACTCACCTCATAAGTGCTCGTTTGTTTGTTTTTATGAATAAAATCGACAAACAGGTGCAAATGCAACAGTTAAGAGTGACAAATGACAATCCTTTCCCCATATTAATGCATTAGTACACTGGTTCTGTACTCTCATCTAGCAGAGTAATAATATTCAACAATGTTTCCAATTTTTTCCGTAGCTGCTGTTTTTTTTTTATCGGTCAAAGAGGAAATTTATTGAAAAAGAGGTACTTAAGAGGGGTACCTCAACCCAATGAATACAATCGAAATAGAAAAAGAAAAGGTAGCCGGAGAGAATTTTGACAACCCAAAACAAATTACAACAAGCTCACGAAAATCAGAATAAAAAATCCCATAATATTATCACCATATTCGCCGTTAGCCCCATCATCTGATTGGATTAGCGATCAACCACTTTATTAATATGATTAGGCACTTATACCACCTTAAAAGTATATACAGTATATTGAGACCCTCCAGAGAGCAGTGCAAATTTGTCCACCTCCCATAAAAGAGGTAACATAATACGGCCAACATGATTGGGCCATGTCACTGCTCTTTTAATTACACGGTTTTATGTTTTCTAGTTTTTTTTTATTTATTCTTTTTCGTTAAAATTCTTTTTATCTTCTCTCTATTTATTTATCAGAAACATTCTCTTTATATTTTTTTCTCTTTTCTTTTTCTCTCTCCCTCTGTTACTGTTCGATTTGAAGGAAGAAAAAATCAAGGGAGAATTAAGGAATAAAGGAAACTCTGTTCTTCCCTGGATTTGATTTGAAAAGAATGAAGGGAGAAAGGCTACCAGTTGGTTTCGGGGTTGAAGTCCAGTTGAAGTTGTGTAAACAAGTATGAATGGATTTCATCTCGATGTAGTCTAGTGATGAATGATTTTTTTTTTTTGAATGAATTAGAGCCTGTAATGAATTATGATCAGTGATGGGTTATTTTTGAATTATTGAATTGTGAATTCTTGCAGGGATGAAGATGTTTTAGGGCTTAGAAATCAACAACAAGTTCACATTCATGGCACCAGGAATGCACACAACAATTGTTCATTGAAATGCCTGACCAATGAACTCAGTTATTGAACTTCAAACCAAAGTGGAAGATGCAGGTATAATTTTCACTTGTTCCCAAGGGATGAGTTGAATTTGGGAATGCCACAACACAGTTTTTTGTGTCAAACGTCGGAATTGACGGCAATGGCGAGCGAAGGATTTGACTTTAATGCCTGCGATATGATGGTAAGAATGTATTTTATTGTTAGTTAGACAAATTGAATTGCTGGTTTATGTAGTTACAATATGTATGATTTGTACAAGTCTAAGTGTTAAACTTATGGGCGGTAAGCAGCTAAATTTCGTGAAGCTCAGGTTTCGGTACAAAGAAAAATTTGAGCAAGGAAATGGTAAATCAGCATTCATTGGCAACACACTGTGTTTTGTACATGGCATTTGATTTTATAGTGAATGACAGTAAACTATATTAGCCTATTAGGTTTATAATTTTAGTATGTTCATGTATCAGTTATCACATAGTCACACCACTTAAAGAAGCAAATAACCTGGGTCTTCAGGTATGACTGGAGAGTAACAACAAACTGAGATGGATCGGATGCTGGAGAGCAGAGTGTTGGATCCACTGTACAGAAAGAGTGCAAAACAAGGACATACGGAAGGGCATGCATCTACACTTCCGAATTATCTGTTTCCTCTACCTGCAGGGTAGCAGATACAGACAATAGACAACTGAGGGAGTTGTGAACCTGACATACAAAATTCTTTCGAGTAAGTACTTGCACATTAACTCGCATCTTTTGTGCACCATTGCCAGAGACATTGGACTGATACCAGCAGCTTTACTCGATTGAGGGAAAAATCAAGTGCTAAGTTGCGCGGTATGACAGTGACAAGTTATTGATGGTTAGACATCTTTCTTAACATCTCAACTACCTGCTCAGTCTTCTTTGCCACCTCCAAAGGCACAGAACTACCATCTCCAACAAATTGTGTCTGCGCGCGATTAGGTTCATAAATCACCATGTTAAAGACATCTGATGTGTTTACAGCCAAAGCACTATGGAAAACTTGCAAAAGCAAATAGAGCACCAAAAGATACATTATTGGTTGTGGAAAAACAAAGATTGAAACCAGTATCAGGTGATGTCTTGTTCTAGAATTGTCGCATGTGTGGGTGTCTCCTTGTGGAGGATCCTTTATCCTGTAGGGTTTTCAGCTTAATTTGTTTGGTATTTGATTTGGTTACTTGTATAATGTTCTCAATTTGTAAGAACTATTTGTACAATCAAGTCTGTAGAAACATTTTTGTTAGATTGCAGTTTGCAAAATTTCAATGTAGAAGATTTACTTGGTAATATAACGAAGTCATCTATGCAATCAAATTTTATTTATCTGCTTAAGGTTTTGCATTTCAATTGCTTACTTCAAAGTTTCATATAGAACAACCAGAAAACCAAAAATCTTCCATTGGATCCTCATTCCCTAGACAAATATCAGAAATCACTATTTTCTTACAGTACCTAAAACTGAAGCTCTATAACTCACAGAAATCTGCAATTCTTTATTCTGTTGATTATTTTTTTTTTAGAGTAAAACCAGTCTCAAATCTTTACTAAAATGACAGGTTAAACAAAAAAAATGTCGAAAATCACTCCGGAATGATAGCTATTTAAAGACAGCAATAAAGCTATTTACAGACTGCAACCATTCTGCTGACCTCCAACAGTAGTGACAAGCCCCAACTGTCCATCTTTTTTTGCTTTGCAATTGCGAGTGTTGTGACCTTCATTGTTACATGTTCGGCACATTCTTGGTCTTTTTCTCGCTGTAGAAGCACTGGTACCAACAAGCATAGAGTTCTGGGAAGGTACTACCTAAACATTATTTATTGAAACAACTTACTTCAGTATATTCATATCATAGTTTACACAAGAGCATACAAAAGAAAACACTAACAATATATTCATATCATAGTTGTTAGTGAACATACTAAATTCTCTGGCATCCTGTCTACATTCATACAACTTTTAAGAACACAAGTTCATAATCAATATGATGCAATGAGACAAACAAAAATCTATTCAGTTTGACATAGGCTCTAAGTTTCCTGGCATCCCTAAATCAGTGCCTAATGAAAGCGTCATGTATATACTGGACTGCGAGAGTTTGTGGTTATGATCACTAACATTGAAACAACTATCATGAATGAGACAGATTACATTGTATAGTTCTATGTCTACCAGTAAAAAAATTTCATTCATCTAAATTTCCCTGGAATGACTGCACAAGTGATATAGAAGTACAAACTGCAAGGGGCTAAGTTTAACACAACAACATTGCAGATTGAAATGTACACACACACAGAGAGCAATAGCACCTGTTGGGTCAAAAGAGAGCAATCCTGCAGTACTTCTTGTGGGGGATCTACTCCTTGTAGATACACAGTTTGGTCCATGGCCACTGTAGCAGCATTACAACCTGAAATAATGTTGTTATGTTATTTTCTACCATGATATTACATATAGAAGCACATATACACCGAAAGAAGACTAACCTTTTTTAACTGAACCTTTTGGTACTCCCTTTTCCCATGGAGCCTTTATTCGTTTCCCCGAGCCTCTAGAAGCCTTTTTTTTAGGGTCTTGCAGTTCTTGTTCATCGGTTGGGAGAGGAGTTGATTCGGGATTTGAACTCTTCAGGTCAATATAATCTTCTTCCTTCATTGAAATAATGTGCGCCTCCATCTCCTGTTCCACTCTTAGCATTAACGACTTAGTAAAATCAAATGATCCTTTTGATTTACAACACTTGGTGACAATTCTTTGGGCTATGTGACATAACTCGCTATAACAATGTGTTGCAGATGGATCGCTGTCATTCGGATTAAATCCCCTGAATTGTCAAAGACAACTTCATTTGTAGCTTCTCTAGACCACCTTCTACATTGAAGGTAGATTTTTGTACTGCAAGTCATGGAAAACCTTTAGTGCATGGCAGCAAAATAATCCCACTAAATTCGAACTTCCTACAAGAGCATGAAACTGAATTCTCGATGCTACTATACACGAGTGTACGTATTCTTTTTATATCGCCAATATGCTTTACCTTATAAATACGCAACACTCCATCTTGTTTATCAAATTCCAATAACAACCCAATCATCAACTTAAGCTCTTCTTGATAAATACTAAAAAAAATTCTAGTGTAAAAGTTTGATGCTTCACGTTCTACACTCCAATAAGAAACCAAAATAGGCGACGTTTGTTGTGTCTTGAATTCTTCATCCACTACCTTTTCTCGACGATCAGTCATGGCCTTGGAGTATTGTTGAAAAAAATTGTTGAAGAAGAATTTTACCATTACAAAAACAGGCCTTTAAAAACTTGTTAATACTCTCACTTCTTTGTGTTGTGGTTATTCCAGCACAAAAATAATAGTGACTGTAGACTTGAGCCCATTTTTCTCTCAAATCATATAATCCTTGCAACCACTCATTATTTGTGAGCTTATAATCTTCAAGCAATTTTTTCCAACTTTCTTCAAATTCTTCAATTGTTCCTGGATTATATATGCAGGATTTCAAGTCCGGTGCAAATGATTTAAAATCCGAATATGTTTTACTTAGATGCTTACCTGCAATTTGACTGATATGCCACAAACATAATCCATGGTGAGAATCTGGAAATACTTCTTGAACGACTTTCAAAATTCCTGGAGCTTGATCAGTAAATATACTTTTAGGTCTTTTTTCTTCCATAGCCTCCATAAATTTGTTAAACAACCACACCACAACATCTGTTGATTCTCCATCTATTAGTCCACATCCGAATAGTGTAGTTTGCCCATGATTATTTATCCCCACACTCGGTGCACAAAGCATGTTGTAATTGTTTGTCCTAAATGTTGTATCAAAACATATAGCATCACCAAATAATGCATAATCTCTTCTCGACTTTGCATCACAAAAGAAAACACCACATACCACTCCGTCTTCATTGGTTCGAAAAGAGCTGAAAAAATGTTTGTTCTCCTGTTTCTTTTCCTTGAAATGGTCTTGGAGACATTGTGCATCACCTTTCAATAAGAATTTAACCCTTTTCATCCTATGTATAAAGTTGTTAGAATCCATTCTAGTGAAATTAAGACTTCAAATAATAGGAACCCCATGTTGGTACTAGATTGTGTTTATGACCTGCATAAAAATCAATTACTTCATATTTGTCACCACCACAAAGTTTAAACTCAAACCTAGCTTTACATCCAAATCTTCGCTCAACCCTTTTCTTTTTAGGGGTTCTTATCTTCTTGTATGTACCTTCACAACTGCAAACTAGAAGTGCTGATGCAGTTTGCTACGATCGACTTTATTTCTATTTGTTCTTTGTATCCTCACACTAAAACCCACCTTTCATGCATATTCATTGTAATAATCATAAGCTTTATCTCTAGTTTCAAAAACCATTCCAATTACAGGCTGTGCTTCCACCCAATCTGGAAATATTTCTTCAGTTTAAACAATTTCACCATTATTGTTGTACCCATTTACTAGAGAACAATCACTTTTAAAACCCAAATTATCTTCTGATTCTTTGCACCGATTACCATCAACATCACTTTCATCTTCAATAACGTCATTGTTCATCGATTCACTTAACTGAAATTTGAAACAAAAATCTTAATTATTACAAAGCAAAAATAGTAAAACCCAAATTTTTACAAAACTAAAACAGTAAAAACCCAAGTTTCAAAATCATGGAAAGAAATAGTATTTTTTTTTAAATTTTTACCTCCATTATTAAATCTTCTTCATCTTGATTAATAACACGATTTCCATCATGAAATTCTGCAACACCATGTTGTTGCTAGGGCTTTTTAGACGAAGAATCAAAGTCTTCCTGTTCTTCTATTGTTTTGGAAAAATATGAGAGAGAAAAACCAAAAAATAACGAGAGAAGATAAAAAAGATTTTAACGAAAAAGAATAATAAAAAAAAACTAAAAAACCTAAAACCGTGTAATTAAAAGAACAGTGACATGGCCCAATCATGTTGGCCGTATTATGTTACCCCTTTTATGGGAGGTGGACAAATTTGCTCTGTCCAGAGAGAGTTCTATAACTCAACAAGGAAACATCCAGAGAGTTGCCTTATGCAATGGGCTCAAGATTTATACAGGGAGTCCAGTTGTGGTAGCACGGCCCTTTAGTTCGCACTCATGATTAACTGAACTTAACGACAATTTCAGTAATGGCAGTGGGAGAAACTAATGTTTGTACTACAAACATAAAAGATTCCATATAGGTCAAGCATTTGTGCCAGCATTTAAAAGATTCCATTTAATGTAAATCTAAGATTTCTAATAATACAAGTCGAAATCTATTCCTAGCCTGAAGGCTTAAACGTCATCAATTAACAACCAACATCAAAGAATGTCCACCATGATGCAATCAGAAATGATAGACCGACGGTCCAAACCGAGAAAAAAAATAGAGAGAGGGTGGTGGTCCCTACCAACCCGCCACCCAGAAAAGTAGGGGTTGGGCTTTAGTGGCGGATTGGTAGGGACCATCACTCCCTCTCTAATTTTTCTTTCGGTTTGGACCGTGGGCAGTAAATCATTTTTGTGATGCAATTCCTCGAACAAACTATCTTCTGACCCTTTTGCGCTGTGGTGCCACTCAATTTATGCCACGCCAACCTAAAACTACTTCCTAGATACTGATAGAAGCCTTTTGGCCATGAATCATGATCACTAAAATCAATGGGACCAAGAAAATAATAATTTTGGTACTACTACCACTGGATAATCAATTCTCTTTCAGTAAGACAGTAGTGGGTTCGTTCCAGTATTGTCAGTGAGCTTCTATAAAACGAAAACTCTACCCCGTAGAGATGTAGAGAGTAGAGAGGAGAGAGATAGAGAGAGAAATGTGATGGGATCCTCGTGATGAGCCATTCAGACTCAGACCACTGGACCAGTGCAGTGACGAAGGGCAAAGGGAGAGTATAAGAAGAACGGGGATTATATAAAGCCGGGTTTTTTACTAGGAGGAACGAAATAAGGTTGACAACCAAGCAATCATCAATTTTGCCCCTGTTTAGTACTACCATCCATTATCATAGTGTCCGATCCATCGTTCCTAAAGTGCTCTTCCTGTTCAGACTCGACTACATAGTTTGTCTTTTCTTTATTTATTTTTCCTTTTTTGTGCCGAGTCTTAGAGTACATCAACAAAACATTGTTTTTAATTTCGACCGCTGCCCATTTTTTATATAAAAAAAAAGAGAGGTCGAAACCTCATTCATTGATGATAATTCTGAATGATCTTAATTTTCCTGTCGAGTTTTTCCAGCAAAGGTGTTTGGTGGATTCTTTTGGTTGTTTAGGGGTAAGATTGGGTTTTGATCTGTTTAACAGAATGAACCTTGTTTTTACTTCAATTTCAGCTCCAATTTATTGTCATGTTCCACCTCCAACGTCTTCTTCGGCGATAACTCCGTCAAGATCTGCTTCACGTCCAACTACCGGTAATATTGATGTATTTGTTATCTTTTGTGTTACTAGTCCAAGATCTTACAATCATTCATTTGCTATCACTGTTACAAAACCAAGTCAGTCAGATTCCGATCGTCACAGACCACCTAAATCAGTTTCAAGTCACCGTCACAAATTCCGACAAAGTTACCGTCACCGTCACAGTCATTGTCACCGGCAAAGTTACAGTCACCATCACCGTTACTGTCACCTGCACATGCATCATCGCGAAAGAAGCCACCACCGCCGACACTTGCGGCTGGGGTACAACCATTACATGGGTCAGTGTTACCCCGATCGCATTAGGCAATCAAACTTAAAACCCCCAATTCATGTTATTTACATGTTCTGAGAATCTTTGGGTTGTGGATTCTACCATTCCTAGTGCATTGATACAAACTGATTCAATTTGGCCCTAGATTTTAGATACTTTATGTTGGATGAGAATAAGTACTTTGAATCTGTGTTGGTATAAAATCTGCACAAAGACTTCATACCAAAGAGCCATTTGCATCAATCATGGGATTTGTAGAGTGATACTTATAATAAAAATGATTCCGAGACAATAAGAACAATATCGATATTAATGCATGCATATTCAAAAACAAGATGGAGATCTAATTATTCATTATGTTAGCATTTCACTGTTTACAAACTACATGAAAATTGTGCTTAGAGACCTGAGGAGATTTCTACTAACCTAATCCCTCTCACACGTCTTAAGGCTTAACAAAAGTTCCAACCCCCTCAATGGAAACCGAGCTCGCCTTTTATAGGCCGAACCGAAAGTGTGTTGCAGCTAATAAAACAAAATACATTATCGTGGAGGTGTCAGTGGTTGTCGAGTAATTAAGTCGGTGGCCTTCAAAGTAGTTTGTTATTCTCGGAACCTTATCTTCGAAACCACCAGTCGATGATTACGAGCTTCTGGCATCGAGCTTTCTCATTTCGAGATCCCCCAGGCTGTATTCCAGTACACGCACATCTTTCCAAATATTCGATTAAGACCACTCACTTGTGAACGAGATCCCCTTGGGTTTGATTCCATGCTCCGCGGTTCCTCACTTGTTACCCTACTCCTACTTCCCGATCTTGACATGTGTCGCGACGGTATTTTACCCCTTACAATTTGCCTCTTTCCTTGTTCGAAGGTCAGAGACGTTCGAAGAAGGAAACTTCAGGTGTTCAAATTCCTCGACACGTGTCTAGTCTTTAATTCCCCGACTGACACACGTAGCTTTGAATGTTTTTTCGAAACCGTCACCCTTTCTACCTTCTAACCTGCTATGCCGGCCTCGGGTTTATCCTATTTAAACCCGTCTTCTCCCTCTTTTTCAACTTTACTTCCTTTTGAAACTTTTTATCGCCTGTAAGATCCTCAAGTCCTTCAAGTTTCTCCTTGCTGTGTTTTCTTTTCTTCTGTTTGTACTGTAAATTATGGTAAGTTTCCTAGATCTGCTTCCTCTGTATTGGTTTCTTGCTTCTTAATCCATACTGATTTTCCCCTTTTGATTTCTGCTGTATTCAGGCTCTTAAGAAGAACGTTATTCCTGAAGGAAAGGTTGCCCCCATGAAGATGATAGATCCCAAACTTAGTTGGGAAAACATGGCTAAACTTCTTGGATTCAAAATGGATCTTTTCCCTTGCACAATGTTTGATAAAAAAGTTATTATATCCCCCGAGCTTGTTCTTAAGCATGATTACGACGATAGACCGATTATAGTTACCGGCGAGCAGTTGGGCGCCGACCTTCCCATTCCCTTATATAATCCTCGGAATCCTTGTTTTACGAGATTTATTCTCTAATCGCCCCTCCTTGTGGTGTGATGCAGTTGACGGGTAATTCTATTCTATTGATTAGCGAGTGGGTGGCTCGCGTAGATCGTATTATTACGAGAAATTCCCGGAGGACTCGAATCTTCCTGCTTTTTGGACTGCCGATAATTTCTTCAAGCATTATAAAGTCGAGAAGGGCTCGCTTAAGAAGGCTGCTCCCT
>JAJJMA010300623.1:0-18207 GCA_023529015.1 Papaver nudicaule | reverse complement strand
TTTTTAGGCATTTCAACCTTCTTGGGTTAAGCATTATCTTTCAACCATCCTTGGCCAGGGGATGATTTAGGACATTAACCCGGGAGAAGGATTCTCCCGCTAGGGGCAACGTTCGAGCTATCTCTATCATTGGGATTCTTACGCATCGCCTCATACATATTAATGAGGATCCTAGAGATGACCTGTGATCAGCAGGTATAACCCTGTCATGGCAAACATATTATTGCGCTTAGGCTGCTGGCAAACTTATTATTGCACTTACATCGCTGTTACTTTTAAAATTCTGTCACCTTTGGAGAAAAAAAAACATTTTATTAATGTACTGCGTCGTAGCGCCCTTCGTGGAAAGTAACACAAGATGAGTGGTAGAACTTCGGACTAGTAACTCCTGCTCCTCCTTTGCCCTATGGGTAGTACTTCTTAATGTACCGGGCGTTCCATGGGTGTTGCAAAGTGTATGTTTCTGAGGTAATAGGATCCCTTCCCTGCAATATCTTCAATGACATATGGTCCTTCCCATACGGGTCGAGGCTAGTTTTCCCCATTCAGTCTTCTTTTGGTATGGTGGTATCTGCCTCATTACAAATTCTCCCACCGTAAAGTTTCGAAGAATTACCTTTTTGTTGTACTCCTTGGCTATCCTCCGTTGATAGTTTTCCATTCTTTGAAGTACAGTCTCCCTTCGTCCTTCTAGATCTTCTAACTTTTTGTAGATCAGGTCCGTGGTTAGATTTTTCTCCCATGCTTCGGTCTTGGTTGTTGGGATAATAACCTCAGTGGGGATCACAGCTTCGGTTCCGTAAGTCAGCATGAAAGGTGTTTCTCTTGTTGCTTCTTTTCGAGTTGTTCGGTATGCCCATAGCACGTTGTGCAACTGTTCACACCATTTCCTTTTGTAGTTGTCGAGCTTCTTCGTTAGGATTAGGGCTATGGTTTTGTTTGTGGATTCTGCTTGACCGTTGCTTTGTGGGTACGTGGGTGTTGATTTGATCTTCTGTATCTTATAAGTATCGAACAACATGTCGATGTTCTTCCCTCTAAGTTGCGCTCCGTTGTCAGATACTATAGCCGCCGAAATTCCAAACCTGCAAATGATGTGTTCAAAAAGAAACATGAATACATCTCGATCTCTTATGTGGGCAAGAGGTGCAGCCTCTACCCACTTGGTGAAATAGTCAGTGGCGACTATCAGAAATCTTCGATTGCCCGACCCTGCTACCAGTGGGCCTACTATGTCCACTCCCCATTTTGCGAATGGCCAGGGACTTAGTACGGCATTTAACTCCGTTGCTGGTGCTTTGAATTTTCTTGCAAATTGCTGACATGCAAAACATCGTCTTGCCATTTCTAGTGCGTCTCTGTTCATGCTTGGCCAATAGTATCCTTGTAGCCGAGCCTTCTGCGCCAGGGATCTCATACCGCTGTGATTTCCCGCGTCTCCATAATGTATGTCTTTTAAGATGTGCATCCCCTCCTCCTTTGTGATGCATCTGAGTAATGGCCCCAGGAACGTAGACTTATAGAGGATTCCTTCTCGAAGGTGATACGTTGCCACTCTTGAGATGATCTTCTTTGCGTACTTAGGATCTTCGGGGAATACTTCTGTGCTTAAGTATTGGTGAAGTGGTATTCTCCAATCGTCTTCTACTTCGTTGCCTTCTGTGTTTGGTGGTCTGGATACTCCTTCCACGTCCATAAATTCTTCTCCCGCAGCTTCCGTATTCACCGATGCTTCGTACACTCTTCCCACCTTGATGGACGTAACCTTGGAATTCCGTAGCATAGATGATATATATGCCAACGCGTCCGCATGTCTATTATCCTTCCTGGTTACGTGCCTGTATGTTACCTTTTCAATCTTCGCCGTAAGTTCTTGTGCCAACTTCAAGTAGGCAGCGAGGCATAAATCCAATGTTTGGTATTTAAGCTCGATCTGCCTAATGACAAGTTGTGAGTCGCTGGTGACTCTGACGTCCGTGATGCCCAACTCGATTATTAATCGCAACGCGTGGATCACTGCTTCGTATTCCACAATGTTGTTTGTGTACTCTTCAAATTCCAATCTGAATGCATGAAGGATCTTATCTCCTGTAGGGGTGGTTATCACGATTCCTATTCCTGCGCCTTCCTTGTTGGAAGACCCATCCACAAATACTTCCCATCTTCGGGAGTTGACTGGCTCCATCAAGTCGTCGGGTTCTTCTTTGGCTTCTTCGGCTCCTGGTATATCATCAATTTCTTCTTCGTCTTTAAGAGGTAGGTCCGCCAAGAAATCTGCCAACACCTGTGATTTTTCTGTCGTCCGAGGTTCGAATATAATTTTGAACTGCGTTATCTGCGCATTCCATTTAGCTATGCGTCCCACCCTTTCTGAATTTTGGAGGACCTGGCCGATTGGCGCATTCGTGAGGACTCTCACTTTATGTGCGTTGAAGTAGGTCCGCAGTTTTTGGGTTGCAAATACGAGGGCCAGGATAATCTGCTCCATTTTTGTGTAGTTTTTTTCTGCGGGGTACAAAGTCTTGCTGATGTAGTAAATAGGTATTTCCTCCTTCTTGTTTGTCCTGACTAGGACTGCACTGATTGCGCTGCTGGTGGCCGCCAAATATAGAGTTAATACTTCGTCTTTGTCTGGCTTTTGTAGCATCGGAAGGGTGGCTAGGTGCTCTTTGACTTTTTCGAAGGCCTGCTGGCAGTCTTCCGTCCACGCGAACCTGCAATCCTTCCTTAATGTGGAGAATAAATCCTTGCATTTGTCTGATGATCGGGCTATGAATCTTCCCAGTGCCGCCAGTCTTCCGCTCAATCTTTGAACGTCCTTCAGGTTCTTCGGTGATGGCATGTCCACCACAGCTCTGACTTTCTTCGGATCCACCTCGATTCCCTTTTTGGTGACTAAGTACCTTAAGAATTTTCCGGAGGTCACCCCGAAGGTACATTTCTCCGGATTTACCTTCATTTTGCAACTCCACATGGCTTCGGATATTTCTTTGAGATCCGCCAAATGATCTTTCGACTTCAGACTTTTGACGAGCATATCGTCAACGTATACCTCCAAGTTTTTTCCAATCCATTGTTTGAATATTTTGTCCACCAGTATCTGATATGTGGTTCATGCGTTTCTCAGTCCGAAGGGCATTCTTGTATAACAATATAACCCTCTCGGAGTAAAGAAGGCAGTGTGTTCTTGATCTTCTTCGGCCAGGGCTATTTGATTATATCCCGAGTAGCCATCCATAAAAGATAGTAACTCGTGACCTGAGGTTGCATCGACCAGTTGGTCAATGCTTGGTAAGGGATAACTGTCCCTTGGGCAGGCTTTATTAAGATTGCTGAAGTCGATGCAAATTCTTATGCCTCCATTCTTCTTCGGTACTATCACCATGTTTGATACCCAGGTTGGGTACATTACTTCTCTGATGAATCCAGCGTCCATCAGCTTTTGGAGTTCCTTTTCCACTGCTTCGTGATATATGGGGGCTACCTTCCTTATCTTCTGCTTGAACGGTGGTGTGTCCGGATTTATCCGAAGGTGATGGGATACCACCGACGGATCTATCCCGGGCATATCCTTCATCGTCCACGCAAATACATCCAAGTACTCCTTCAGTAGTTCCTTTAGTTTCACTTCCATAGATTCCTCCAACAGCGTTCCCATGCTTACCTCTCGTGGTTGTTCTTCAGTTCCAATGTTGATTTTCTTCGTTGGCTCGACATACGAGAATAGTTGCTTCGGGGCTCCTATGGGAGTGACCTTCTGTAATTGTTATTTGTCCCCAGTTGATGTTGATGCCATCATTACAGATGGGAGTAGTGATGCCGCCTTAATTTTCTCGTTGTATTCCTCGTACCACTTTTCCTTTTCCTCTTCCTTTCGCTTACCTTTATCCTTCTTAAGTGCTTTTTGAACTTCGTTGTGATATTGGGCTTCGGCACCATCGTCCTGCTGGTCTTCTTTGATCTCCATTTCTCCATAGGGAGTGGGAAATCTTAGGTGCTGGTAATACGTTGAAGCGGTTCCTCTCAGACGATGGACCCAAAGTCTCCCCATAATGGCGTTATATGGTGATGGTGAATCGACAACGCTGAATCTTGCCATGGTCTTCATCGGTCCTACGTCTACCTGCATAACTATTTCTCCCTTTGGTTTGGATGTGGATCCGTTGAATCCATAAATCGTACACGTAGATGCGTCCATTTGCCCGTTCTTCAACCCCATTCGAAGATAAGGTTCATAAAAAAGCACGTTAAGAGAACTTCCTCAATCTATTAATATTTTAGAAACGTTCCATCCATGGATTGGTAAAGTAACCACCAGAGGATCGTTACGCATTTCGACATCTTGGTTAATGTCCTTGGTAGAAAAGGTGAGCGGAGTCGCCATCCATTCCTCTCATTCGTCGGTTAGCCTTCCGTTTAACTTGAATACTTCGTGCTCCGTGGTTCGCCTTCTTGTTCTTAAGTTGTTGCATATGCCTCCTGGTAACGAGGGATTACTCTCCTGCTGGAAAGTGATCATGTTGGGTGACTTGTAACCTTCGGGTAGCCGTACCGTTTTTTCCTTCGCTGTTATGTTTGTTGCCGGGGCCGCCTGCCCGGGTAACATGACATATTATCCAAAGTCTCCTTGATTGATATACTTCTGGATCGTGTTTTTCAGGTGTTTGCATGCGTCGGTATCATGCCCTCGGGTCTGATGGTATTCACAGTAATCCTTGTGGCTTTTGGTTTCGTCTCTTTGCTTACCTCGGGTGGATGGATATGTGAAATCCTGTCGTCCTCCTTCTTTCTTCAGAATCTCCGAGAGTGGCAAGGTTAAGTTGGAATAGACCATATCCGCGTAGTCCTTCCTTCATCTGTCTCCTGGATTTGCATCCTTATACATGGGTTTCTTTTCGTATCCAGAGGTGACGTCGTTCTCCGCTGAGCGCTTTCCTGTTTCTGGTACGACTTCCACCGAGTTTGCTCTTTGTGGGATACTCCGATCTTGTGCGCGTGGGTTATCCCTTTGAATGTCCTCCAATCTGACTTGTCCTGAATGACACGAAGTTCTCCTTCAGTCGCCGGTGTGTGAGCATGTAATTCCACGAAGATAGAAGACGTTCTATCCGACCCGAACTTGTAGCAATTAATGCTAATCTCCGGGTTAACCTTTTCTATCGCCTGACACCTTTTGCCATCTCTCAGTGTACGCTTGAAGTGTTTCTCGTGGCCCGATGGCTAATGCAAATAGCCTATCTAGCCCCGCCTTAGTAGCCTTGTTGTACATGTAAGTCTCCACAAAGATATCAGATAGTTCTTCGAAGAAGTCTATCGAATGCGGTGTCAAGTTATCAAACCACACCAGTGTTATGCCGGTAAGGCTGGATGGGAAATACTGGCACAACACTACGTCATTGGTATCCCAGTAGGCCAACACCCGAAGATAGTATTTCAGGTGTGCTGTCGGGTCGGTAGTTCCGTCATAACAGGCGAAATTTGGTAATCCGCCAACTGGTCCATGACGACTTTCAATTGAGTGGCCATTTCTCCCATCTGTGGCGGTGTTATTCTCTCTCCTCGCTGCTGAGACTGCGTTCCGTGGCTTTGAGTTTGGCATGGTCTTCTGTGTGAGACAGAATGACTTGGAATGTTGTGGATCTCCCTTTGAGGCAAGTCGATCCTCCATTGGTACCCTCCTGGTATGCATACGGGTGGTGGTGCCCGAATCCTGTTCCTTAGCGAAGAATAACTCCGTGGTGCTTCTGAATTGGCCTCATCATCTCCTCTGGGTTGGTAGCTTCGGGATCGCGATTGTCGTTCTCTTGCCTCGGTTCTGTTCCGCAACGCCTGATTTTCTTGTGCCAAGGTGTATAAAACCTCGTCCTGTTCTTTCTGGTCTTGGAGCAGAGCTTCCAGCCGCGCTGCTAGTGGAGATTCGTTCGTTCCTTCAGCTCCGTTGTTGACTTCGTTGTTGATGATTGGTCCTACTTCGTTGCCCGATTCTTCTGAGGTGGTTGCGGTATGAACTGACACCGAGTTCACTGTCTGTTCGATAGGGATGCGATGGATTTGTTCTGGCCCCGCATCTTCTTCTTCAACCATTTCCTCTGCAGGTAATGGCATTCCGTACAAAGGACTCCTAGCCCTTGCTGGTTCACCAAATGTTGCCGCCATACTCCTGTGTGTACTACGTGGACGATTGTCTGTCTCCTCTAGATCAAGGTTGATATCTCCTTGATCCCTTAGTGACCGCAATCTACTTCGTGTTAGCGCGGGTTGCTGTCTGCTTCCGGTTACCAATGGCCTTGCTTTGTTAGCCATTAGTTTTTCCACTCCTTTTCCTGTTGTTATGTCAAAAAAGAGGGGATGAAAGTATAGTGATTTTTGAGAATGCAAACTTCCCTTACCCAGCTATTTTTCCTGGGGAGTTCTAAAGGGTAGTAATATCTCTTTTTCCTAACTACGGTCTGAACTATTAGTTAAGAGATTACTTTGGTAATTTTTTCAATAAGAAATCCTTTTTGATGGGTTTGGAGGATATCGTCTGCTTGTTGCCTTTACAACCAAGCTCGTTTCTCACTCTCAAATCATTTTTCACCAGAACGGGATATTAATATTTCGGTGGTCCTCCAAAACGATTTTAAAACCAAATATAAAAGGTGATAAAGAAAAGGAAATAACTCAACTTTTGTTAAAATCTGGTTGTTTTGAAATCTACAAGGAACTGGTCCCTGTTTCTAGCGCCAAACTGTTGATACTAATTTTCTCATATCATACTTCAAGTAAAAATTGTTAGAGGTTCGATTGCCCAAGTCGTTAGTGGCCTTTGTTCGTTAATAACCGGTGATTAGTTCGTGAGTTTGAACGTATTATCGTTGGTTATTGTGATCCAAGTTGGCTGCAGACGGCATCAAGATATTACTTTGAAGACAATCGTCGACAAAGTTAATTACAACAAATAAAACTGAAACAATAATCAACACAACAATTTAACGAGGTTCAGCAGCTCGTGCCTACGTTCTCTGGGGTAAAATCGATTTTTTATTATATCAAATCAATAAAGCTTTCTCTGGATTACACTATAAGTCACTTCGATTTGTTAATGGATAGGGGCCAAATGGAATCTGGAGAATGTTCATCCAAGTATTCTCACTCCTAGTTATCCTTTCCCAAATTCTGCGACCTCTTTAACTGCTGATGAGAGGGGGTATTTATAGTATTTGAGATTTTTGATAAAGTGCCCTCGTTTTGAGATATACCAAGGAAAAATGCCCCCGAAAGATTTGCATTTTCTAAAGTGCCCTTTCTGTTTGTTTTTCCATCTAGGTTAGTTGACTAGTCAATACGACCTAGGGTTTTACCATTATACCCTAAACTAATTCATTACCTCTACCAAAATCGAGAGTCAGAGAGAGAAAAACAAAACAAAAACCAGAGAAAAAAATCGAGAGAAAAGAGAGGCGAAGAGAGAAACCTAAAGAAACAGATCGAGGAAATCAGTTTGGAAAATGGTTCAGTTCGAGAGAGAAAACAACAGAGAGAAAAGAGATGATTTGCAGCAGCAACGACAATGGAAGAAGAAGAAAATCTCTAGGGTTTGAGCAAATCAGTTCTCTCGCTAGGGTTTGAGCAACAACAGCAGCAGCAACGACGAACTTCTTCATCTTAGCGTCTTCTTTCTTCTTCTGCAGTTCAGCAACAATAACCCATTTTAAATTAGGGCTTGGTCTGATTTGCTCCCGAATCGTTTTGGGTTTTTAGATCTGAGTTTTAACTTAAAATGGGTTTCTGTTTGATGTTGATTTTAGCTAAACAGAGAAAGAAGAGATGATTTTTAGGTATTAGTTTTGAATCTAGGGTTTCTGATTATACACAATTTGTGATCTCAAACCCTAATTTTTGTTTTTGCAAAATGGGTAATGGGTTTTCATCAAATCAGGAACAATTGGTTTGTCTTTAATTTGAGTTGTTGAATGGTTTCGACTGATAATTTCATTTTACTAATTTCAGTTGATGTTAGATGGGGTTTTGAGAAGAAAAAATTGTGGGTTTGCTGTTTGATTTCAGAATTCATGGGTGTGTATAGTGTATTGAGGTGTTTGCTGATTTTAAGGTACTAGTCAATTTCTGATCCAGTTTCACTTGCTAATTCTTTCCTTTCTTTACGATAGGAAAAATATTATGTAAAAATGAATCTTTGATTTGTTTATCTGTTATCACCGTTAACGATTACTCTGTGTTGTAGAGATTTTTATATATAGTATCTTTGAACTATGGATAATAGTTTAGGCTACAAATTAATGAAATAACAGAAAATTTCTTTCTAGTTTATGCAATCTGAGTGTGTGTTTTTTCTTCTTGCTATTGTTCTGATAGAATTTGAGCAATTAGAGATTCCATGAAGTTCAGTATGAGACGCTATCTGGTTTCTATTTGAAGGATTTGGAAAAAATAGTTGCCGATGAGGCTGTGCTTGTGTTAATATCTATTTTCTTTTCTCTTTTAGAAATTGTTCAGCTCAGTGATGGTTGTTCTTTTGTTTGACATTTTAATTTAGTTGATTTGAGAGTGCAGAGATGCTGGCCAAATTATTAGCATCTCTTGTGCTGACTTTGGAATCTGCAACATGCAGTTCTTTATCCACGGTGAGTTTCTTCTCCACTCATACCCAACACCGGACTAGCATTCATAGTTTTGAATCTCAAATATCATTTTTATTCAGTACACAAAGTAAATTGTAGACAGATTTCTAGTCCCAGTTATCATACTAGATTCTAGAAATGGTGTAGTACTGTGGATTGAATTCAGAACTGTAGGAACTAAACTATAAAGATATGAAAATTGGTATGAATGGCCGTATGTGTGAAGGCTTGAACCCTATAGCCCATTTTAGTCGACGTCATAGTGATGCTCAATTTAGTTTAATTTTGTGTGATTTCGTACTTTCTTTCCTCTCGCTGACAGATGCCAAATTCTTGTGCTGGTGAAGCTAGCATTTACCATTTGACACTATGAACTGAACCTTGGAGCAAAATATAAATGCAGAAGTTTATCATTTCTTTTGACTTAGTTTTCTGTAATCTTTTTCTTCTTTAGAGGCACAGTTTAATACTTCTCTTCATTTAAACTATTATAGTTATGCTCTTGTGAACACTTGTGATAACATGTTCAGGTTCAGGTTGTGGGGTTCAGGTGGTGGTTCTGGGAGTTCAGGTGGTGGTGGATGGGATCCAGGTTTTGTGGTTTCAGGTGGTAGATGGGGTTGTCTTAGTGCTGCCAAGTCTGTTATGTTCAACTTCTTTGTTCTCAGTTTCATTTCCACTTTGAACATCATTTTTTCTCATTTTCATTTTGAACAAACAAGTTTTCTATTTGAACAACTATGTTTGTTTGGAAAATCTATGAATTATTTGGGTTGCTTTTGTTATATGGATTGTGCTCATTTAGTCTGTAAGTGCAGGTGGTGTAAGAACCAGTCAGAAATGGCTGCTGAGTTCAGTAACTGAGTCAACTCGATGTTGAGTTAGTGAGTTCGTTGACTGAACTCGTGGGTTGAATGTGAGGGGCATTGTGGTCTATTTTAACCTGCCACCTCACACATAACGGCTAAAAACTGCCGTTTACCGTTTTTTCAAAAAAACGGTCAAAAAAAGGCACTTTAGAAAATTCTCAAAAAGTAAGGGCACTTTTCCTTAGTATATCTCAAAACGAGGGCACTTTATCAAAAATCCCATAGTATTTCTCAAGGGCCTCGCTCTTTGTTACCCTTGGCTGCTTCAATCTGCTGCTGCTCCTTGGCTGGTTCGTCCATCTTCGGTGACCGCCTTTATCATCCAATCCCAGCCCGTCGTACTAATATGTGGAGGATCCTGCTGTAATCATACGTTGTTGGCTCCTAATTGGTCGAGGTTTCTGCTCTCCATAGATGGCTGGACCAATCCCCAATCGACAAACAACTTCTGTCATGTTGTCAACAACATTAAATGCGGTGTGACTACTCCTTAACGTGTCTTCTTTGGCCTAATATCCTAGGTTGATGATCCTTCGATCTCTTCCCTTGGATTTCATCGTCTCGTGATGAGATGTTGCTTTTATGAGATATGCTTTTATCCTTCGCGGTTCTCGTTGCCTCCATTCGTAACCTCCGGAGATGGCGCCACGTGTTCATCTGAAATTATGCATTAACACCCAAAACGCACTAGTTCAGCTCCAGGGACCCCGAATAAGAATGTGAACCAAGGAGGGCCGCAACAACCAGAGATGCGGAGGCAAAAAGCCAGACCAGAGATACCAGACTACCCGTTCCCCATGGAGGAGGTACTAGAGTTGTTAGACACTTGGATCCAGGACGGGGCAATCGAACTCCCTCCGATACGACAACCTCCTGCAGCCGAGGAGGTGGCAAATCCAAGGTATTGTCGCTATCACCGAGTCGCCACACACTCTACCAGGGATTGCTTTAGCCTTAAGTGAATCTTCCAAGCCAAGGTAGAGTCCGGGGAATTGCACCTGGGAAACGAAGGTGTATACCAAGATCCTCTGCCAGTTCGAGCATTCACCTTCCCTGAAGAACCGGTAAACAAGAAAGTAGAGGAAATAATGTACCAGTTATACGAGACTCTCTGTCTCTCAAAACCACAGTGGAAAGACATGTTCACGGCACTCAACATGGTCGTGTCGGGCAAACGCCTACCCTTCAAGGAAACTGATGAGCAGACAACATCCAAGCAGGAGAAGCTAACAGAAGGGCAAGGCTGAGGACTCCTCACAACTGCTCGCCTCTCTCATGCTGAATTCCCGAAGACACTTGTCGACCCGGAATGCCCGGTGAACATCATCTCAGTCAAGACCCTTAGAGCCGCTAATATCCCTCGCAGCAGAGCTATCAATGCCCCTGCTGTCATCAAAGGCCCTAATGGAGTCGAGGTACGCACCTACGGGTGGATCGACCTTCCCATCGAAATCGCCACGTTCCCGACCATAGCGGAGTTTCACATTGTTAAGGGAGTCGTCGAGAGCGACATGGTGTTGGGACGCCCATGGATCTACAACAATCAAGAGACGCTTCCTCTGGCGTTTATGGAGCAGTTTGCGTAACAGAGCGACGCCACGAAAGCAGTAGCCACGTTATCTGCAGAACTCATGGGAGTCAATGGAGACTCCCTCGACCAGGAAGGTACTTCGTCTACCCCTCTTTTGAATGATAGCCCACATTCCCCAAGTCACTGGGGACTCGCCACAGGAAAACCCACTAGAGAGGAAAACCCCGAGAAGCCCGCAGTAGACGTCGGCACAGCTATTAGGATTTTCATCAAAGCTCTTCAGGAATCTGGAATTGTACGTGGTAAGCTATGCAGTGTCAAAATTAGAGGAAAGGGTGAACCGATGCCCTATGTTATACCATCTGAGGTCCTGGAAACTATTCCGGACTTCGAAGAATTTTTGGAACTGGCCAACCTCAAACAAGAGGTGGAGGAGAGCGCAGTTGCATACATGGAAAGGTTTCGCAAGAAGGCGAAGGAGCTCCTACCTAACAGTGATTCGCTCCATGCCACATTGGCTGTGGGAATGGATTCAGTTTAGCAGTGCTTCACCAGAAGCACAAAGGAGGCCGTCACTAAGCCTCCTGTTTATTGTATTTGCATTCCTCCAAAGCAGCGCAACATGGCGTGCATAGGATTTTCGTTTCAGCACATTAATTAAGAAAAGTCTTTTATTTCAATGTCTCTTAGAAAACACAATCTTATCCAGTCAATAAAAATACCTACAACCCATTCAGCGTTCAAAGAAAAAAAAAATTAAAACCAAAACCTACTAGTTAGGAAAATCACTAAAGACCCTACTGGATCCGCCCTTACAAGACAGCCTTAGCCACTCGAACTCCTCATCTTCCCTCTGCAACTCGACCTTCAGCCTTGCTACCTTCTCCTCCTTCTCTCGAAGGACCTTCCGAGACCCCCAAGCCTTAGCTTTCTCAAATGTGTCACGAAGCCAAGCCACATTAAAGCCTTTAGATTCAGCTATAGCTATGGAATCCTCCCTGAAAAAGAAGGGGTACCGAAATACTACCAACTTTTCGTTTTGGCTCGTGAGTCTTATGGTAAAGAGTTTGGACGATCTCAAAAATCAATATCCAAACCTCTAACTGGAGTAATCTCAACAGTTAGGTAATAACGTACTACTTGGTGCTTTAATTATAAATCAGAGTTATAATGCGGAAAGTAAAAGCACACAAGACACCAAACGTTTTTTAACGAGGAAACTGCCTTGCAGAAAAACCTCGGGACCTCGTCCAGTTTTGAACACCGCCCAGTACAAACTGACTACAAACTCTAGCCTACTATAAGACTTCGGTCTGGGATGTAGCAGAGACCAACTCAAGCCCTCCAAGCGAATTGGCTACTGTCGCCTTCCTTACGTCTCTGGATCCCCCACAGATCGTCACGCACTTGATTCCCCTAGCTGACGTCCGTTACAGGCCTAGGAGTTGCTTTGACCGATGCCAAAGGCTTTTGTCAGCAATACTGGGTTTTAAACCAAAACTGTTGACTTATGGTGTAACTGTCCTCTATCAGTTTACCATAAATAAGATGACTTCCTTCGGATTGTTAGATCCAGGTCATACGGAAGTCTACTTAACAAATCGAGGCTGACACGCTTTCCCAGCAATGCTCAATCTGTATCTACCTCAGTTATACACGAAGAACCACTTAAGGAACTTATATAACTGGAGCCAACTAGGTCTTACAACACCGAGTGCAGCCGTGCGTTGCTACCTTTCAAAACCTTTACGTAACTTAACTTGTTCTTGAATAGCCGTATAGCAGAAGAGACGGACTTTGGAATAGACAAGAACTAAGATAGGTTACTAAGGTTACAGGTGATTCTGATCAACCGCTGAGGGATCGATCTACCTGTGCTTCCCAACTCTCAAAGGAAGTCTTGATAGTCGTAGGGAGTTCCCAGAGGAGCTGCAACCTATAGAGGATGACTATACCACAACAAGCTTTCACCGAAGTGAAAAGAGTTTACGCTACCTTCCCTGAGGACCTTCACGTGTGCTTGATGCTTGCGGTATTTGTCCTTAGACACCTCTATTTATAGCACTCAATAAGATAGGTTGCTTTGGAATTAAGCAATCAATTACTTGTCCCACAAGTTAAGGAAACCCTAAACTTGCCAACCAAGTAATACAGATTAATCTCAATTGAAATTCCTTTTTAGATTTATCTGCCAAGTGTTTTGTTGGCTCAAAAACACTTCAAGATAGGAATCCAACAGACCAGAGATAATCTTATCTTATTGACTCATTGAGGATCGTTAGATGGAACACAAAAGGTATTTATGTTTCACACAAGTCCATCTAAGAGATAAAGGAGTTGGAATTTGACTCAAAGTGAAAATCTAGAAGATATTCACGCAATTTGACTTTCCAGAAACTTCCCTGCGTCAGGTACACGTACAGGTTCGTGTACTAATGCGACACAGGAGATTTCTGGACCAGGTACGCGAAACCGGTTCGGGTACCGTCCAAGTCAAATTTTGGTCAAACTCTGAATCCGCTGGAAGAACTGGGCTGAGCCAGAACTTAGACATGAGAATGTCCTCAGCTATGATCCATGGACTCTTTGCTCAAGAGTACTCCTTAGATTCATCCATATCCAACATAACAGTTTGCAAGCAAACTATTGAAATGGTCATATGGCGTCGAATCTATCTCATATGTTCTTGATTCACAGTATTCGTGGGATCAAACACTGGTCATGACATAAAGCCATGTTACACAAGAACACGATCTCAATCGCTACATTACTACTAAAGTAGTCGACTATATTTCGAAAGAATAGAGAAAGTAGAATAGAAGAATAATCCGTAAAGTCATAACTCCTACTAACCTTTTGTCGATGAAGAATAATTGATGTCTTCTTTGTCTTCACAGTCTTCGTCTTCAAGGTCTCTACTACTCTGTCTATATCCCATTTCCGAAATCTAAACTCTAGTAGGCTAAATCAAGAATTGAATTTTGACACCTAAAACTGACAACTAGCTTGACATACCAACGCTAGTGGGTTTGACCGGACAATGCCCTAACATTATTGACTCATTGAGGATCGTTAGATGGAACACAAAAGATATTCTGTGATATACAAGTCCATCTAAGAGATAAAGGAGTTTAGAGTTTGACCCAATTGAAATTCTGAAAGAATATCCACTAAATCCGACACCAGCAAAGTAACCAACATTGGATTCGCGTACCGGTTCGCGAAATGTTCAGTCACTTTGGAACTCAGAAGATTTCCGAGTTTCTGGTTTGCGAACCGGTTTGTGAACCGTCCGCCTGTCAGATTTCGTCAATTCTGGATTCCGCTGGAAGTACTGGGCTTGGCCAGAACTTAGACGTGTGTACGCCCTCAGCTGTAATCCATGGACTCTTTGCTCAAGAGTACTCCTTTAGATTCATCCATATCCAACTAACAGTTTGCAAACAAACCATTGTAATGGACACATGGCACCGAATCTGTCTCATTCATTCTTGTACTCACAGTATTTGTGGGAGCAAACACTGGTCATGACACAAGGTCACGTTACACAATAAAACGATCTCAATCGCTATTATCACTACTAAAGTAGTCGACTATATTTCGAAAGAATAGAGAAAGTAGAATAGAAGAATTTCCATAAAAGTCATAACTCCTACTAACCTTTTGTCGATGAAGAATAATTGATGTCTTCTTTGTCTTCACAGTCTTCGTCTTCAAGGTCTCTACTACTTTGTCTATATCCCAATTCTGAAATCTAAACTCTTGTAGGCTAAATCAAGAATTGAGTTTTGACACCTAAAACTGACAACTAGCTTGACATACCAACGCTAGTGGGTTTGACCGGACAATGCCCTAACAATCTCCCCCTTTGTCAATTTTAGTGACAAAACCAATTTACATATGGATTCAAATAATATACAATAAAGTTCTAACCAAATGTAGCTCTTGATTTCTTGAATTCTTCAACTTCTCCTTTGAGTCTTGATGTGTTCATTAAACTCTTGTTGATGAATCCGTAGTCAGCAGTCACAACATATCCAGCTCAAACAACCATAAAGGTATGCTTAGGCTTACGTGAGTTAGTATGCTCATCCCACATGTTGTTTGTGCGTAAGAGTAAGAATCTGAGCAAACTTTAAAGTTTGTGTATCAAAACTTTTAAAGTGATTCTACTCATTCTTGATACGAAGCTTGATCTTAGCTTTAATTACTCCCCCTTACTTGATACTTTGTGAAAAGCACAACAAGTAAGCACATGATGTTCTCCCCCTATGCTTATGCCCCTTAATGCAACCACAAGAAGTAAGAACCATATGTATTCTCCCCCTATTTGTCACAAAAATATGACAAAGTAGTTTGAGACTAGGGTTTCATACACCTATAATAACAGGTGAAGCCAAGTACTCGCATATCAAGTTTAAAGATGGTATACTTAGGTAATCTGAACAACAAGATTCCTGAGTTCTCACCTTATGGAGAAATATAGATACACTTTCTCCCAATATTCCACATCCACGCTCCCCAAAAAGATTTGTTATTAAACGCAAGTTCAAATAAGAACTCTCCCTCGTGTGGTGTCATTCAATAAAGAACAACTGACAAATACTAAAATGGACAAGAACAATTAAATGTTATCCAGTTTTGCTTTGTTAATAATCTCTTTTCCTTAGCCACTTTTTTCCGGAAAAAGAGTTATATGATTCCGAGTTTGTGAGAACCCTAAAAATCATATAATCAAAAGTTTTTTAATCGTGAGAAAAAGCATAACTTTTGTAAATACGACGTTAATGTTTCCTTTGACATGTGAGTCTCTCCCGAGATTTATGAGACCATGTTTATAATTGGATGAACCAAAAGGTAACATGAAGTCTCTTGTGAATTTTCCTGTATACTTGAATGGTTGATAAATATAGCATGAGCAACAATGTTAAATTTAAACTTCAAGCAACAAAACATCAAAGAGTATTAAGGTTAATACAGACGATGTTCAAATGGAAATAGTTCACACAACACAAAGCAAAGTTTAACAAAAGTATAAAGAGATAATAAATTACTCCATATCCTCGTCGTCTGATGGAAAGTCATATTCATCGACTTTTCTCTGAAGTTCTTCAGCACTCTCAGGGTGGAGTGACTTGGCTAATTCCACGACATCTTCGAGACCCATACATTTGTACTGGAGTTGCTCAATCTTTTGTCGGAGTGTTGCGATGAGGGGATCTCCAGGAGCCATTGCTCTACTGTTATGTCGCATCAATCTCCCAAAAGACACTTTGGTGAAGATACCTGGACTTTCTCCTTTTGATCTGATAGGAGCAATGCCTTTTTCTCGACACAATTTGGTGATGAGACAAGGAAAGCCATAACTTCTGTTCTCACTCTGTGATATCTTGATCATCTTTCTGATGATATGACCAGGAATATCAATTGCTTTGTCACCCCGAACCAGATGATAAACAAGTTCCACCATATCTCTACTCTACTTGTATTTATTAAGAAACAAAGGAATGAGATTCTGAGAAGCAAGGATCCCAAATGTCTTCAGATGAAGTGGAATTCCTTTAATACTTACTTTTCCATCTAGCCATCCAGGATTGTAATCTAGAAGTCCTTTGATGAGAGTGTCATCAGATGGCCTTTCCCTTGCAGGTTGTGGAAGTATGAAGTCACACAGAGTACTTTGAGTAGCTCTCAATACCATTTCTCGAGTCACAAGAAACGATTGGTTTGCTACTATTGTCTTGAAGGTGCAATCTTTCACATTAGGATCATGTATGTTGACATAAAACATTCTAGTCAACATTGGAAAGTTTTCACCTATTCCGTCGTGAACATTCCCCCAAACAATAGGATTCATGAATTCAATAAGATCTTCATCACCTATGTTTGGATCTAATTTCGTTCAATAATGATATGACGATCCTCATGAAACTTATCTCTGCTCTTCCTGTTATAGAAGATCCAGCCAGAGGCATCCATGACCGGTTCGTGAACCGGTTCAGGAACAAATTCATCAAATTCATCACTTGAACTGCTGGAATTGTTCACACCTTCTCCAACATCAATCACTCTGCTAGAAGAACCCTGATTTCTAGCACTTCTTCTAAACATGCTTTTTAGAAAAGTGAATAGTGTAGAAAACACTTACTTGATGATTTCTCCCAAGACACAAGGAGTTTGGAGAAGAAACTTATAACCCCTTTGATGATTTTTCAACCCGATCGTTTTGATGCCAAGAAGAACAAAAACGGTCCGCGAACTTTGAAGACCTTCAACAACAGCAATAGGTTGCCATTAGAGTTTCTCAAGAACCTTAAAAGATATAAGGTGAGAAGGAGAACTCGTGAAGATCTTATCCAGAAAAAATCCGGGTCCGGGCGGTTCGGGAACCGGGTCTTGGGTTCTGGATAACCCAGATGAAGCGAATCAGTCTTAAGGAAAGCTTCTGAACCGGTTTTAGAGGTTCCTAGGCTTTACATGTGCAAAACACATGTGTCTTGGTCAAAAGGGGTCTTTGACTACTTCCTAGGACAATTTTTAGAATTTTTCTCTTCATACCACAATCTAATGGAGCAAGGCTCAACATTTAGAGTTAGCGTGTGAGAATTTATTCCAATGACGTCTTTATACCAAGCTTAGACGGAATAGACTTGATATTTAGACATAAAATACTCTCGCGTCCCCAAGAAAGAATTTCTTTCCAGTTTCTAATTGAAACTGAGGGATTTTGGAATTTATTATTAATTCTTTCTATTCCAAAATTGAAAGTATTTATCTCAGATGTTAGATAAATTAATATCTTTTTCTCTAAGAAGGGTTTATGAAAGAATTTATAACCCCTGTGCTTTGCCCTTGGAAACTGTGAATAGTTCTGCACACCATGATAGTTTTTGGCAAAGCGTATGGATCTGTTTTCCCGATTAACAAAATGTGTAACATCTTGTTTGTGGGGACATGATTTTACAGATAATATCTTCTCTTGAGTCACATCAATGTGTAGAACACACAGTTGATCATGAATTGTTACATTCATAGGTTCCTCATTGAGAAGGGTGTTGATAATTACCTGATCTTGACATTTTTCATAAAAAGACGCTTCAGTCTCTCTAATAAGTCGATCAATATCAATTTCAACGCATGCATTTTCCTCTATGACCTTGTTAAGAC
The DNA here is from genome assembly GCA_023529015.1 of Papaver nudicaule. Taxonomy (NCBI): domain Eukaryota; kingdom Viridiplantae; phylum Streptophyta; class Magnoliopsida; order Ranunculales; family Papaveraceae; genus Papaver; species Papaver nudicaule. Next base: position 16 of record JAJJMA010300623.1, on the reverse strand, counting down.
GATTCAGAGACTCTTC
>JAJJMA010300575.1:0-26356 GCA_023529015.1 Papaver nudicaule | reverse complement strand
GGTAGCATTCCGAAGATGGCTTTGGGACTTCGGTCCTTTGGGGCGGATCCCGAATCCCTTTCATCTGATTCGTCTCTCGGTGTCCTCGGTCTCACCCTTCTTTGGTTTGGTCCCGAGGTTTCGCCGATACTTCTTCTGGCGCGATCTTGCTTCTTGGATCTCTGACACGTGTCCCGAGGGGTTTTACCCTCCACAAGTAGGTCATGTCCTTCCCGATAAAAAAAAAGAAATATTCTGATGAGTAACAACTTCAATGTATCCTTCTGAAACTACCTCTCTCAATGAAAACTAATAAAGTAAATCCAAGTGTATAAACTTATAAACTATATTATAAACTAACTTAAGCCCTGTCTGTCTTAGAAACTACCTCTTCAACTTATAAACAAAATGTATCAAAAAGTGAACCAAACAATATTATAAACTAACTTAAGCCCTGTCTGTCTTAGAAGCAAGAGTATAAACTAACTTGAGCCTTGTCTGTCTTAGTCGCAAGAGCAGCAGACTGTCCACGGAGATGGCTAGTTCTCCTGGCAGCAATGAGACCAACCTTTTTGCCCAGGAGGTGCATCACAATGAACAATACTGGCATGTCTAATATGTTGGTCGTTACCTCCTCCATGGGGATGCTCAACTGGATTCATAGCCACACCACGAACCTCAGGCCAGCTGTTTATCTTCGCTCTGTATTTGTGGTATGCATTTCCTGCCTTTAACATAAGCTTTTTCAGCACAACCTCCACCAGCAACTTGGTCAATCATAGCACGGAAACAACTTGGTACAAATACAATCTTCTTAGCACCGGAAGGAAGCTTGATTCATTAGGTTCTATAGTCAGAGTTGTGACTCATAACATCAGTTCCTTCAGGAATTGCTCATCGAAAAAGAAAAAAAAAGGGCAATAACACTTATATTAGTGGTACAGAACAGAATTATACAACGATATACATAGGTAATACATAAAGCTAACAATTAGATTATTAATATAGGAGGTACCTTGAGAAATTGTTAATCCCAAATTTTACCTCAACCAAATTCTCTGAAACCATCAAAAATCCTAACTCAAATACACATCAACAAATTAAAAGAAAAAGTTTCTAATGGGACACTAAAACGAAATGGGGATCTTACTCACGTTTACTGACGAATACCTTAACTTTTAACTGTCGAAATCTCACAAACTAATATTCAATCTCAATTAAAAAACCCTAAATTCAAATCGTACCGATGTAACAGATTCAACAATTATGAACCAATGCAAGTATACCCTAAATTCAAATGGTACTAATCTTTGTAATAAAAGATTAGTTATTCTGTATGTTTCCCCTTTTTATATATTTCAATTATTACTGTCTAGGTTTCTATAGTTGAGAAAGAAAAATGGGAAATAGTGGAAGCAGTGGAAACAATAGAAGAAACCGAAATCAACACAATCGCAATCACAATCATAATCATCCAATTCAAGAATCAACATCCACATACCCCAATTTTCTCTTCTCAATGATGAAAAAACTCAAACCTAGATTGAAATTTCACCCCAATTTGCTGTGATTAATCTTCAATAACCTTGTTCCTTAATGATAATATTTTGATTGAAGAGATATGTTTAGAAGTAATCGTGTGATTGAGAGGGCGGAGCAAAAATTGTTTGTTAATGGAAGTTCTGTTCATGGAGAAATAGTTAGGTCGAGTGAAAAGAAGAGGATATAAATGTTTGGGTGAGTTGGGAATTTCCGTATAACCAGAAGGGTAATTTAATCATTTCGCCGTTGAATAAAACACACGGGAATATTTTTCGGAAATCCTCTTCATCTGATGGTTGTGTTTTATTTTCGGACGATCTAATGGCTACGACGGGTTAACTTATAAGATTGGGTTGTTTGCCTTAAAGAGGGGGAGATTCTGTGTACCAGTAGCATCAAGTTCCTTTTGCAAGGTAACATTTTGACTACTAAGTCTGTCAATTTCAACCTTTTTACAGAACAAGGTCCTCTGAGTTTCTGAAAGTTTCAGAATACATTCCTTGATAAGGTTATTCGTAACAGTATCTTCATGGTACACTTCTTCATCAGATTTAGAATTTGTGTCCTGATCAGATTTCCCAGCAGCATAGGCTACATTATTTGTCTTACACTCTTGATAGACATTTGGCATATCATCAATATTTGCAATGTAAGATGGATTCTCTTTTGTCTCTTTGGTAGGGCAATCAGAGGATATATGTCCAAAACCAAGACACTTGAAGCATTGGACATTATCATCAACACAATTGAGTGTCTCAAGAGAGGAAGATGATGTATGTTTAGAATCTAGATAATCCCTTTTTTCGTTTTTTAAACTGAAGTGGAAATTTATAACAATGCTCGGTTCGTAATTCACTAGATTTATCATTAGATGTACTAGTATGGTTCACGAGCTTAAGGGAAATACATATCTCTTTTCTCAAGAGATTTCTGACATGTTGTGTGATTAAGGATATAGTAGTGCTTAATTCCTTTTCGAAACGATCAGCACACATATCAACCTGGAAAGTGTTGATTTTGTTAGAAGAGGTACATGGAGGGCTAACGGCTTTAAAAGCAATTGATATTTTTCGCTCTTGATCAAAGATTTTTAACTTAGCAACAAGGTCACTTCTTGTTATAGTTAAGCCGGTGTACTTCTTGTATGACATGTTTCTTTGACTCGTATCTTGAGGGTAGTGACCCCGGAATTTTACACACAATGTCTATTTCCGAAATAGCTTTTCCTAAAGTGTGACAGGCATTCACTATCTCAGACAATTTGTGATTTAATTATTTGAATGTATCATCCTCAAGCATTCGAAGGTTTTACCAGTTAGACATAAATTTTGAAGCCTTACCTCTTTTTTAGCTGAATTCCCTTCGAATACGGCCCTTAATCTTTCCTAAGCCTGTTGAGAAGTTTCACATGTGGCCATGTGATGGAAAATATTAGGTGTTGCTGCATGAATGATGGCGTTAATCCCATCATAGTTTTGCTTAACGGCAAGAGTTTTCACTTCATCATAAGCCGCTATGTCTTTGGGGACAAACTCACCCTCAACTAGGATAGTTGGTGGTGTGTATCCTTTTTCGACATAAACCCAAGTTTAGAAATCTCGGGCTTGCAAAAACGATCTCATAGCAGTTTTCCATCATAAGTAATTGGTGTCATCGAACTTTGGTGGTATGTTACAATTTCTTATGGTTTGTTCCATAATTTACGAACCTCGATAAATACAGACAGTTAACCCTTTTAATGTGTTTACCGACTCTGATACCAATTGAAAAAGCAAGGGTACCGAAATACAACCAACTTTTCGTTTGGGCTCGTGAGTCTTATGGTAAGATACGTACGATCTCAAAAATCAATATCCAAATCTGTTAACTGGAGTTAGGATCACAAGTGATCAGTCCCTAACGCAAGACAAGTCTTGGTGAATCCCTCGAAAGGATTTGAGACCAACCCAACACTTATAATAACGTACTTCTTGTGTTTGCTTTAATTATATAATCAGATATATAATGCGGAAAGAAAAGCACACAAGACACCAAAGATTTTTTTAACGAGGAAACTGCGACCTGTAGAAAAACCTCGGGACCTCGTACAGTTTGAACACCGCACAATACTAACTGTCTACAAATGTTAGCCTACTATAAGACTTCGGTCTGGGATGTAGCAGAGACCAACTCTATCCCTCCAAGCGAATTGGCTACTGTCGCACTCCTTACGTCTTTAGATCCTCCACAGATCGTCACACACTTGATTCCCCTAGCTGACGTCCTTTACAGGCCTAGGAGTTTTTTTTAACCGCTGTTAAAGGCTTTTGTCAATAATACCTCTTTGGAACCTCGATTATCAACTGTATGTTTCGAACTGTCCTCTCCAGTTTAACATACGAAAATGACTTCCCTTGGATTGCTCGAGGTCATACAGAAATCTACTTACAAGCGGGGGCTGGCAACTAAACCGAGTAAACTATGCCCAACTTGTCTCTACCTCATCTGTGAAAAGAATCACTTAAGAGACTTACACAACTCGAGCTAACTAGGTCTTATAACACCGTTTGCAGCCGTACGTTGCTTCAGTTAAAACCTTGTAGTCACGTATCAGTTCTTGAATGGCCTTATTGCAGAAGAGAAGGACCGTAGAATAGACAAGAACATGATCAGGCAACCAACGTTACAGGTTAATCCGATAAATACCACAAAGGCAAATATCTTTTACTTGTGTTTCCCAACTCTCTAGAGAAGTCTTTATAGTCGTTAGGTAAATCCTACAGAGGAACTGCTACCTAATAGAGGATGACTACCACAACAAGCTTACGATCAATTCCGCAGAGAAATTGTACGTATGCTTGATGCTTGTGGTTTTCGTTCTTTAACCCTCTATTTATAGCTCTCAATAAGATAGGTTGCTTTGAGATAAAGCAATAGATTACTTGTGCCACAAGTTTAGCAAGTGCCCAACGAACCCGTTACTTAGCTTGCACAAAAAAAAAACCTAGGTTAATATTATTTAGAAATCTTTTAACATTTATCTGCGAAGTGGTTGTTAGCTCTTACCACTTCAAGATAAAGATCTAATGGAAATGAGAATACCTTTATCTTATTGACTCATCGAGATTCGTTAGATGGACCACATAAAATATTCTGATAAAACTTAAGTCTAACTAAGAGATAAAGAGCTATCTGTTAAAATCCCGCGTGATTATCCAGAAGAATATTCACCATCCAGTTCGCGAACTGACTGAAGATGGAATCTAGGCCAAATACATTAAATCTGACGTTCACATACATGTACGCGTACAATCGATGTTTTTGAGACATATGAGGAAAAATCGGTGCCATTGTACACGAACCAGTTCGTGAACCGCCTGAGTTCAAAGTTAGGGTTTTTAACTGGATTGCTGGAAGTACCTGGGCTGGGTCAGTTTTCCTGTACTTAGACGTGTGAAACATCCTCAGCTATAATCCACGGACTCTACTCTTAGAATACTCCTTGAGTTCACCATGTTTCCTAAATGTGACTTGCAAGCAAATCATTGTAATGGAAAATGTATTGAATCTATCTTATGTATCATGTAACTTAGTATAGTGGGAACATATACCAACATAACTCATAGTTATGTCGACAAGAGTACAATTTCAATCGCTATTAGTATCTCTACTAAAGTAGCCAACTATTTCGAAAGATAGAATAAATAGAATAGAAGAAATTCCATACAATGTCACAACTCGTACTAATATTTTGTCGATGAAGAATATATGACGTCTTCTTGGTAATCTCGGTCTTCGTCTTAAAGGTCTCTACTACTTTGTCTATATCCCAGTTCCGAAATCTAAACTCTAGTAGGCTAATTCAAGAATTGTGTTTTGACACCTAAAACTGATAACTAGCTTGACATACCAACGCTAGTGGGTTTGACCGAGCCATTCCCTAAAAAAATACCATTTTCACCAAGAAAAACCTGATCTCATTCTTTTTCTGCTTCCCTCCCTAAGACCAACCATATCTCCTCGTTTGTGACCGAAGCAAATCTGGAACGACCATTGTCTTGGTTTAGGCTAGATTTTTTCGATTTTGATCTCTCAAACTAAAAGTACTGTTTTGCAGTATATTGTTTTTTTCACCCTAAAATAGAACTATATGGAAAAACATGGACGATCTAAAAAATCAATATCCAAGCTTTTAACCTGAGTTGCATCAAAGATAGACGAATTCCTACAAAGTCAAGTCTTTAGAAATATTTGTTCAGATGGAGAATTAACTGCTCATGGATTTATAACGAACAACTTGCTTTTACTTAATTATAATGAATCAGAAAATTATAATGCGTAAAGTAAAGTAAAGCAAGACACCAGAAGTTTTGTCAATGAGGAAACCAAAAAACCCTAGGACCTCATCCAATTCGAACACTGCGCAATATTATGTCGCTACAAACACTAGCTTACTATCAAACTTCACTCTAGAATGTTGTTGAAACCGGATCGACCCTTCGAGTGATTCAATTACCTTCATGCCCCTTATATCTCATGGATCTCACATGACCCCACGCTATTGATTCCTCTAGATGACGTCCGTTACAAGCCTAGAGTTGCTTTAGCCGCTGCTAAATACTCTTAGTACTCGATATATCCTCCAATAAAAAATACTGAAAGTGGATTCCTTTAGATACTAACAAGGTTATACGGAAATCTCTTTACGAATTAGGGTTGACTCGTAAAAGATAATAAACGATGCCTAACTTGTCTATACCTCAAAAGTGGAGAACTAGATTTAATTCTCACACTAATAGAACTACTGGGACATAACATGCATATACAGCCTTACGTAGTTTCTATCAATCTTGTAGTTGATTGACTGTTCTTGATTGGCCTTATTGCAGAAGAGAAGGACCTTATAATAGACAAGAATGAGAACAACCAATGAAGATTTCATGACCTAATACTTTGGAGATGATAAGTATCTACCTGTGTTTCACAACCCTCAAGTGAAGTCTTTCAATAGTCGTAGGAAAACCATCGGAAATGTTTCTATGGAGGACAACTCCTTAAACAATAGGTGTTTCACAACCCTCGAGTGAAGTCTTTCATTAGGCTCCAACCATCAGAGTCGTTGCTCTCAACGGATATTTTTTGATGTGATGGTTCAGATTATTCTGCACCCTTCCGATCAGTTCTCCAACTTCTCTTGATTTATATAAAACCAACACATAAACTCCACTTCCTCACCCCAAACTTGTGAAGTTTCATTCTTTTCTTCTTTACCTACGATCAATTCAACCATGCCTCCATACTCAATTGCAGATGACAATGACTTGGTAAGAAGTTATTGCAAATTAATCTGTGATCTCAGCTCTGTGGAATTGACTTATCAAAGGCCAGGCGATTTTTGGGCACTTGCTGTGAAGGAATTCGTGAATCTCAATGGTAATGGTAATGCAAATGCATGAAATAAGAAGACACTCTAAGAGCGCTTAACTCTTGTTAAGAAAGCGTGCAAAAGTTTTAGAAAATGTTTAGCTCTATTAAATAATGAAGACCGTGGAAGAGCAAAGGCTTTACACCAACCAAACCTTGGAAGGCATCTTATTCATTTTGAAACAAACGACATATTCCATCAAGAAATGTAGTAGTCTAATATAAATTTCTACTAAATGTAACGTACTTAAATGAAAAATGTATTATGGAGTTAAAAAAGAAATATACTGGTCTAATTTAATTTCTACTCAATGTAACATACTTAAATGAAAAGAAGTATTCTGAAGTTAACAATTGAAAATAGTTCTAATTAAAAAATAACTTAATTTACTCTCCATTCTCATAAAATGTTTTATCACCATCATAGTGATCATAATCATCATCCACTTCGGTTGTACCCTCATCAATAATCAGTAAGACATTATCCATTACAATCCGCGGAAGATCACTATCTCTCAGTAATTCTCCATGTCATTGCTAAATGTTTGTGGTTAGTCGTTGGCGAAGAAGTGCCCAACACATATAAATCATGATGTATAGCCTTGTATACCTTGTATAGTTGGCTGAGGTTCTTGTCCCATAATCCTTTACGATATTCAACCTCTACACACATATTGTATATTATCAAGCATGCCCTTATAATTGTCTTCATGTCTGATTTATTGTAATAACGACATGGTTCCTGATTATCCCAAACTTTGCCTTGCGACCACCAAAGTCATCTCCCAGTTAAATCAAACAATGCATCAAAATCTAGAAAACATCATAAAAAGGGATTAAGTTTTAAGAGCTTGCCTTGATCTTGTTTGTGGATGAAAACGTTCAAACCACTGTCAAAAGATCACTAATAGCATTGAGAACAAACCCCTTTGACGGATTTAAGAAAAATTTCCTAAAATTCTTGAACAAGGGCATGCATTTTCCGTTTTTTTTTTTGTTTTTGTTTTTTTTTTTTTTTTGAGGAAAAAGAAAGGAAGAAAAGAATAAGAGAAATTGGGGAGAAATGAGGTTCTATCGGTTTCAAACCATTTCTCTCTTGCGCCCAATGAAAAAGCGTATCACTTTAGCTGACCATTTAATCGCTATTTCTTTGGGCACAAGTTTGAATATTCTCCTAAGCTCTTTTATTGAGCACGTGTGTGTTTTTCAATTAGCCTCATTCTGGTTGATGTTAATACATAATATTGGATTACACGTGGTGCCATCTTCAAGGGCCTTATTACACCGAATTATCTTGAGTCATGAAGCATAATAACTTACCTTGGAGCACTTTATCTCATCACGAGATGATGAAAACCAAGGGTGAAGATTGAAAGATCATGTGACCTACAACGGTAGGCGCAGTCGGAGTAGACAGGGGCAGGGAGCAGTAGTCAACACATCATTAAATGCACATTTAATGCTATGATACTCATTTAGTGAAAATATATTTATTACCCTATTTAAGTTTCAATTTAGTACTGAGTTACAATTCTTCAGATTTAGGAAAATCATTAGTATAAAAATGAAGGTACTAGCATGAAATGTACAAGGAATATGAAACAAAAAACCTATGAAATATTTAAGGGAATGCATCTTGAACTACAAACCATATATCATTTTTCTTTGAAAATACGAACAAGCAAGTAAAACTCAGACTTATCTAGTTCCAATGGGCTATATATCATAACTTAAATTGAATAGACACCATTGGCAGAGCTGGTGCCATTGCTCTCCTCTGGAAAGATGGTCTTGGACTAAAACTTATTCATATTTCCTCTAAGATGATGCATATGATTATTAACGATGGTGTTCAACATAACTATTGGTTTCTGTCTTGTCTTTATGGTTCCACTCATAATGAAGAAGGAAGACTCAATGAGAATTCTTACAACAATATAAAAATATCGTGGGTCATTCTATGAGATCTCAAAATCTCCTTATATAGTTCTGAAAAACAGAGTTTCACCACTCATCCCTCCCCATCATACCAAATTGTTCATGACAATTAGTAAGCATGGATTACGAGGCATTCCTTTACAGGGTCACCATTCACATGGTCAAATCATAGGCATCCATAAAATCTTGTTAAACCTAGAATCGACAGAGCTTTAGTAACAATTTTTGGTTCAATTTATATGTAAACTTTATTATTAACGAAATCCTTCCTCATGGATCAGACCATACCCCAATGTTGCTTCACACCAATATCCCAGAAAAGAATAACCCAAAACCTCACAAATTCCACAAAGTTTGGTTTAGTGATCCATCTTGCAAAGAAGTCATTGAAAAAGCCTGGAAGCAAACCGATTTTGAAGATGATCAAAAAGAGCTTATGGGAAGACTCCAAGATACTACAACTTCCCTTAAGGAGTGGAATCATGAAGTTTTCGGCCATGTCAAAACTGAGATAAAAAAAAACTTAGAAAAAGCTTCAGCAAGAGAAGGACACCATTCTTCAAGACACCTTAGCTATCAAGAATCTAACGAAGGACCCAATTATCCAAGGCTTATCTTGCTTCAACAACACAATATCATATGGGCATATATGATCTTCGTGACATAACTCATGAGAGAATCAACAAAGTTCAAAGAAGTTATTACCGGAACAAGAAATGCAAGAAAGGTGCTCACCTTATCTCTTGGGACAAGTTATGCAAGCCAAAAAGACAAGGAGGTTTGGGTTTTCAAGATTCAAAAATATTCAACTGATGTCTTCTCTCAAAACTTTCTTAGAGGATGTTAACACAAGTTCAGGCTATGTGGGTTCAGAGTACTTAAATCCAAGTACTTCAACATAAAAGATACCTTCAAAGATGATATAACTAGCAACAATGGATCATGGGTCTGGCAAAGTTTTTAGAGGGCTGTAGATTGTCACACAAAACGACGAGGAGGTTTGGGTTTTAAAGATTTAAAAATGTTCAACTTATGTCTTCTCTCAAAACTTTCTTGGAGGATGTTAACAGAAGCTCATGCGATGTGGGTTCAGGGTTCTTAAAGCCAAGTACTTCAATAAAAAAGATCCTATCACAGATGATATAACTAGTAACAATGGATCATGGTTCTGGCAAGTATTTAGAGGGTTGCAGATTGTCACACAAGACTATACATCTGGGAGATAGGAAATGATAAGGCTATGGCTCATAATTGGTTCCCAAATTCTAAGAAAAGATCCAACAACAACTCTCAACAACTATGCAACACTAATATTAAAGTTTCTAATCTCATCAATAAGGAAGATAACACATGGAATATCCAGGCTTTTCAAACTCACTTTCAACATGATCAGATTCAAGATATTCTTTCTATCAGAATCCAAAACAAAAAAAAAACTGATAACTTAAGGCGGTCTCTCACTAAATGTGGTATTTTCACCACTAATTCCATCTATAAAGAGGTGGCAAAAAGCACACAACAACACCCCGATAAAAATTAGATGCAAGAAAAATACAGGTTGAAGTTATGGCACATGAATCCCCTACAAAATACAACATTTTATGTGGAAAGCTGTAAAAACATCCTTCCAGTCTCCAGCTAAATGAAAAAATATAAGAAGGAAATTAATAACACCTGTCCTGTGTGAACAAGATGAAGAAACCAGCTCTCATCATCTCCCCACGAACTTCAGTTACGCTATATCGAAGCAGATTTCTCCTCAGTTATATCAGTCGAAATCTTCCTTCGCCAGCATCTTTGATTGGATTAGTTCTTGGTTCATTGATGTTTACTCTTTAGAAGCTACTAACTCTAAGCTTGTTTCCTTGTAGCCTGCACTCTTCGACACATCTGTAAAGCCAGAAATGACAAAACTTATGAAAATAAAATACCACCAGCCTAGAAGCATAGTTCACAGAATCATTAACTATATGAATCTTGTCCATGTGAATGAGAACACAGTTAGTATGCTAGAAAATAAACAAAAAGAAGGCTGGCAAAAACCTCCAGATGGTTGGATAAAAAATAGTATAAATGCTTCTATATATTGTACTAATGCTAATGTAAGTTTTGCTCTTATTTTTCGTGACTCTACAAGGAATTCTTGGCCGCAATGGCCTACTCCTCAAGAGCCAGAGATGTAGCTCAAACAGAAGCCATGGTCCTCATTAAAGAGCTTCAGTGGATTAAAACCTTCAACTTCGGAAAGTAATTGTGGAGAGTGATAACAAAGTTGTTGTGTCTTGTTATAATGGTAAGATAGAAAGTTTAGGTGGGAAGATCAGAATATCATGTTGGAGTGGAGGAAGTTAGTTAACAGTTTGAGTCAGTGTTCTATTTTCTTTCAAAGAAGGTCTTGCAACCATACAACTGATAAGCTTGCAAAGTTAGTTAAGTCTAGTATTAGATTTCAAGTCTGGTGTAATGAACCGCCTAGAGTGTTGAGTCAAATCTTTCTAAAGGACTCTGCCAGTCCCAGTTAGTATGTGTTGTCTCTTGTTTGCGCCTATGAGTTTATCGCAATCTATTTCTTGTTGCCCGTTGGTTTGGTTGAATGAAATTCCCTTTCTTTACTAAAAAGAAAAAAATTTTTTGTTAAATCAGTTGTTTACATAAGACGTATTTGGTCAAGTAAAAAGAAAGCATTGACTTGTATAAAAAAAGTCAATAGAGAAAAAGGGAGAAAAATGTCTAGATAAACAAGGCAGCACATGAAGCGTTATGTCACAATCGAGCGCTTGCTGGTGCTTTGTAATTCGCTGCCGCTTACTCCTTTTCAATAAACAACGCTGATATACTGACCGACTAGTTATCCCTCCCAGTATCCCGACTCTCACACATTTAATGGGTGCCCCACCCACCCCACCCCACCAGGACAAAATGGGCTCTCTCATTTGTGTCTATCGGGTTTTTAGGAGGGATATTCTGTTGGGAGTAAATCATTTTTGTTCAATAAAACCATTTTCAGTCATGGAAGGACACCAAACACTGGACCAATATTTTTGCACGGTTTGCGCATGATCATCCAACATGAAAGGCACGTTTATAGATGTGCCTAGTTCAATCAAAAGTGTCCCTCCGTTTCAAAAAAATAGGTCACCTTTCCTTTTTTGGGTATGTCAACACGAGGGAGTACACGATACTCGGAAAGAAAAGAAAAAAAAACTTATTGGATGAATAACCAACCATATATGTTATATCAATATATCATGATCAATATTACAATAAGAAAATGTCCATGCAAATTTATTAGGTACAAACACGTACTAACAACTACTACAACTACTGTTATGGTGTACATCATGATGAGACGGGCAATGTCAATGTGCAGGTAGAACTAGTAGCAGCTGGTAGTAGTGGTTGTAGCTCTTTGGCTTGAGACAGCATCTGAACAACTTCTCTCATAGTTGGTCTCTCAAAACTATGTTCTTGAACACATAACATCCCTACAAAGAACACTTGCATGGCTTCATTTAGAAAAGGGATGCTGGTACTTTTCCCATTGTTGACCAATGCAAGTAATCTTTCATCTAATATCTTGGTCACATTTTCTTTGTTCCAATCGGTAATCATCTTTGTCCATTGAACAATGTCTACTAATCCATTCTCTTCCCCATTACCAAAATCACCGACTGGTCTTCTTCCTGTTATGAGTTCTAGCAATACAACTCCAAAGCTGTATACATCACTCTTTTCATCCACTTTCAGTGTGTACGCATACTCTGCACATATATACAGAGACATATTTTATTTTTAGTATAAATATAAAAAAATTTAATCAAGAATTTATATAAAATCAAAAAAAAAAAATAGTATATATTTTCCCTCTACGATTTTCATGACCAGAACAACCCATCCAAGTACCCCCAACCCAACCCCAGTAAAACACCAATTTCCCCGTGACTGAACATTGCACGACAAAATTTCAAAATCAATCAAACTGTCTATTCTACCCCTACTGTAGACACCCCTTATCAATATTATTATTAAATAGGAGTACATGACAACTTCGCCACTTCATTTAAGACGTCTACAACTTCAGTGTTTGACTACTACTTATGTACCCAATTTGTTTGATTGAATTCCTCCGGAGTCAATAACTAGGTGGAGGCGTGCATAACTCAACAGGTAACCACTCTATGTGTGTAGACCATTCCCAGGGCTGTAGGTAGGCTTATGAGTATTGGCGGTACAAACACAGATGAGAGGGAACAACCTAGTCAGGATGAGTTGTGTCAAATGGGACATATTATTTGAGCTCTAAATTATATGGTTGAGACTTAAGATTCTATGTCATTGCCATCACTCACCCACTACACTACTACACCCTTTCACTTTGCAGACCACAGAGAAGAAACTGATAAGGAATTCATCTTCCCCTAGGAAAGTTAAAAAAGATCACTTCCTACACTGTAAAAATGAAAAGATAGTTTTGCTTTGCCTTTTGTTTTCTCTTTTTTGTGTAGTGTTTTTGATCCTTTTATCTCTCTCCCTTTAAATTTGTTTTCTCTCTTTTCTTGGTTCTGATGAAAATTCAAAGATTTGACCCTGGTCAAGTCTTGGTCAAATTCCCTTTATAAATGGATGAACAGCTTGAGTTTATTTTGGGTTCTGGGGCATTTCTAGTTTTTCTTGAGTTGCGAAAATCTATCTGTATGGAGCTTGTTAAGCACTAATTTGTGTTGATCAGTTATCAAACTGGCCAGGGTTCATACAACTTGTTTGTGGGTATACCAAAATCTAGACAAGATGAAATAACCGTCATCACTGGATTGGGACACCCCCAAACAAATCCGCGCCCCCTTGTAGAAGCCATGTTCTTATATTACCAGTACAAAGTACAAGAAACACTTGCATACTTCATGTTCATGTTATCTTTGGTTTTCTGATCTCCCCTACCATAGCTATCTATTGGGATGGGATAAAAGAAGAAGAATAAAGAGTGAAAAGCAAAAGCAGAGCATTTTCCTTTTTTATGCTTTTAATGGGTGTGGTCATGTTGAACCCCACATTCATGCATCACCAATTAACTTGTTGCTTTAGGACCAGCAAATAGAATACTATATAGAAACAGCAGTATGTATTATTTATTTATTAGAGTTACTTGCTATTTTTTATCTTAAGGAAGTTAAAGATGATGCTTATTAGGAATGATTACTGCCACTACTATTTCTTCTTTTAACTCAGTTAAGGGTTCAGTCTGCTGGTATTCTGGAGACAATGAAGATCTATTATGCAATCTTGTACACGTTTATTGTGAAAGTTCCAAGACAAAGAATGACTAGCAGCAAGGATCAGTGTCTGAGTTTCAATGTGTGTGCCCTTTAGTTTAGTTTAGTTTAGTTTTTCTAAGGACTGTGCTGTGCGCCTGCAGATTAGTAGATAAAAATTCTGGCTTCATGATTCAGGAGTTAGATGGCATAAAATATACTATATCCACTGCAAGGTTAATGATGATATTTATCTGACTTAACAAATTACTCGTATTATTATCATGATTGAGATTATATAATGCAGCTAAAAAATGTAAGGGAAAACGTAATAAAATTACGGTACCTGGAGCGATGTAACCGTAAGAACCAGCAATGGCAGACATGCATTCGGATGTTCCTGTATCTTGCAAAAATTTGGCGAGTCCAAAATCTGCAACATGAGCTTCAAAATCGGAGTCCAACAATATGTTATTCGACTTTACGTCGCGATGAAGTATCAGAGGAGAACAATCGTGGTGCAAATAACAAAGACCCTTTGCGGCTTCCATTGCAATTTTGAGTCTAGTCTCCCAGTTCAGATACCCGCCTCTCTTCCCATGAAGAACTTCGCCTAAGCTTCCATTCGGCATGTACTCGTAAACAAGCAAATTCGTGTCTTTATTCGAACAAAACGCTATCAATCTGACGATATTCCGATGTCTAATCCTACCCAATGTTTGTACTTCTGCTGAAAACCCATTATCATCATGAGAAGAGCCTTTTGTCATCCCTAATAATCTCTTTACAGCGACATTCTCTCCGTTCGGCATTGTTCCTTTGTAAACTATACCAGCTCCACCTCTCCCTATGATGTTATTCTCTTTCAGACATTCTAAGATATCGTCCTGCCCAAAGTCTAGTTTCTGAAATGCCGTAAGTTTCCATGCCTTAGGATCCTTTCTCCGTATAGATTTGGTTTTCATAATCGCCACAACTGCAAATGCTAAAGAACAAGCTAACAAACCTAATGCAAAAACCAGCTTATACCTGCCAAAGATTGTACTACCATGTCGATCAGCAGACCCTGACGGTGATAAATTCGACGAAGAGACACACTGGTTTATGTTCATATCACTAGACCCACCGCATAGCTTTGGATTGCCCACAAAGGATGTTGAGTTGAAGTATGCAAACTGACCAGTTTCAGGTATCACTCCAGACAAGTCATTATGAGAAAAATCAGCAGAGGTTAGACTTTTGATGGAACCAATCTCCTTGGGAAGACTTTGGTTTAATTGGTTCCAAGAGATGTTTAGATAGTTCAGCACTTGAATTTGAGAAATTTGAACTGGAATTGGACCAGAAAGTTGGTTTTGGCTCAAGTCGATGTAAGACAGCAACAGACAGTTACCTATCTCAGGAGGAAGCTCACCAGACAAATTGTTCTTACTCATATCTAACTTCAGCAGATGTTTCATATTACCCAACTCAGACGGTATCTTACCACTGAGACGGTTCCCGCTTAGTTGAAGAATCTTGAGTCCCGTGAAGTTCCCGATCGAGCGAGGAAGTGATCCCGATAGCCGATTGTTTGATAAGTTCAGTTGGTCTAGATCTGTAGGTAAAGACAGACTGCTGCCTTCTTCTGAGATACTTCCAGTAAGGTAATTACTCTGAAGTTCTATGAGTGTTAGCATTGGCAAGTAAAGAAAACCATCTGGTATGGACCCGGTTAAGTAATTCTGTCCTAATCGTACTCTCTTGAGTGTCAGACACTCGCCAAGATCTTTGGGTAACGGACCAAACAGAAAATTGTGCAACAAAATCAAAGTCTCCAAGTTCCTACCAAAACAAAGTGATTTAGGAACCAAACCAGTGAGTTTATTTGTTGAGACATCGAGAGACTTTAACCTCCCATTCATTCCGAGCTTTGGCGGTATAATTCCAGTGAAGTTGTTCTGCCATAGCTGCAGCACTTCTAAACTTGGCAACTCTGCAATGAAATCTGGTATCTCACCATGAAACCTATTCATGAACAAATTAAGCAGAGTAAGTTGCTTGAATTCAGAGAACTCGACTGGTATCTCTCCCGTGAGGTCGTTATTGGAGAGATCCAGTGATCTCAAGTTGCTTAATTTCCCCAACTCTGGTGGAATTAAACCAGTCAGTTGATTTGTCTGCAAGAAGAGAGTATCCAACTGCTTCAAAGAACCCAACTCCGATGGAATTGAACCTTGTAATCCACAACTTGACATGTCAAGATAAACAAGGTTCACAAGCTTGCCGAAATCCGATGGAATACCGCCTTCGAAAACGTTGTAATAGCCCAAGTAAAGATATTGAAGCTGAGTAAGATTGCTGAGCTCACTTGGTACGACCCCATTCAAATCATTTCCTTTCACTGACAGAAATTTGAGCTGTTTCATAACTCCATAACTAGGTGGAATACTTCCAGTGAAGAAATTCCCTCCAAAATCCAAGTGTTTCAGTTTAGGAAGTTGGGTTACACCCAAAGGAAGAAACCCATTGAAGTTATTATCGTAACAATCCAGCACCTCTAATTCTTTCAGCTCAATGAAACCCCATTTCAAGGTTCCATTGAAACGATTGGTTGAGATGTTCAAATACTTCAGACTTGTTATTTGATGAATTCGATATGGAAACGAACCAGAGAAATTATTATTAGAAATGGAAAGATTAACTAAACTTGTAAGCTGAGTGATGACGGGAGACAAAACACCAGAGATTTGTAAATTTGATATATCGAGAGAGATTATTGTTTGGTTGTTGTTACATTTGATTCCAACCCACGATGAACAGAGTGATGAGTAGCTTGGTTCATTCCAAGTGTTTAGAGAAGAAGGAAAAGTCTGAAAAGATTGTTTTAGTGATATCATGATCTTAGCTTGTTTTAAGAGTACTACAGAAGAACTATGTGAAGTTGAGAAGAAGAAGAGACAAAGAAGAAGATATAACAAGATAAGCTGCCTAACAGAATTTGCTGCCATTGCTGAGCTCAATTCCTTGTATTATTACGATGATGATGCTAGAGAGATGCACACTCAGAGTTGTAGAGAGACAGAGCAGAGAGTAGAGAGTGATACTGTCATTCTGGTTTTATACATTGAACTGTCATTCAATTTTCGTTGATCTTGTTTTGATGATTTGTTTACAATATTTTAGATTTGATTTGGTTTTGATGTTTTCTTTCTTTCTCTTTTAAAAGAGAAAAAAAAAAAAAAAGCAAAAGCATTTGGTTTGTGTGAATAAAGTATAATCCCACCAAAGCGCAGACCGTTCTTCTCTTTTTCTTTTTTGAATCAAACGGAGGCATGGAGGAGACTGGAGATCTTTCCATGATGTATAATAACACCTGATTTACACTGGATTATGTAGCTCACATGAGAATGGCGTGAGCAAATTCTCAAATGGCACAATTAGATTGGGGTCAAGTCTACTCATACTTTATAGTCGACAAGATCGAAACGCAAGATCGAGCCATGCACATGGGACCTGAGGCTCCTCTATTTTGTGGCACAAAATGTTTGTGGGAAAAATAGGTTCGTCCAGAAATGGGCCTGAGTTACATTCTCCGATTCAAATTATTTCCAGTCAAAACCGATTCCTAACTACATAGTTTAGATTGAGGGTGTAAATGGATGTCTGAAAATTTTGAAATCTGTTCGAATTCGAAATATTAATATTATCCGAAGCGTAATTAATTAGATACGAATTCGGATACTTCACTATAAGTATCTGTATTTTTATACATTAGTATATATATATTTACTACTATTTACAAAAATTTATATTCATATATTTTTATTTTACTTTCCTTGGATTTCAAATTTTTAAAGAGTGTTTTATCAAAATTATTTAAAAATACCTTAACGTTTTTTTTTCTATTATTTAATATTAACTCATTAGGAAAATTTTAAATAATTTTTGTTTTTTTTTCTTTTGATTTTGAATCGGACATTATTCAAAATCCGGATATAAATTCGGTTTGTATTCGAATCTGATTCGTATTCGTATTCATAGTTTCGGATAAGAATACGGATATTGCACTATTCCCATCTGAATGCATCCGTTGACACCCTTCGTTTAGATGGAATATGGAAAATACACAAATAACCATCAAGTTTAAACTCCAAAGTAAAATGTAACTTCAAATTAAATAATTCAAATATAAGCAATTGTAAACACAATTTCTATAGTAGTTTGAGCTCAAAAAGGAGACTCTACTCTACTGTTTTCAAGTATGATACATGAATGGAACTCACCAAATTTAAAAACAAAAAAAAACTAGTAAACCCTAACTTTTCTCTCTCTCTCCTACACTTGGTGAATTATAACCTCCTTTCTCATCTCTGGAGTCGAGTATTTATAGGAAAAATATGATGATAGCCTTGTTATAGTGTTCCCAGGACTATCAGCCTAACGTTACTACCTAGCGGTTATATATTATAATACTTCTTCAATACAATATCTCGCCCGAGTCTGCTTCCTCATCTTGATCGCGTCTTTTTGTTCTGGCCTTATACTTCGATCTCGTCTAAGTCTCCTCGTATTGTTCCTTATGTTGCTTCGTTGTGTCCATATATTCTTTGTCTGAGCTGAGGTATCTTTGTTACGCTTTGTCTTTTGGTCTTTGGTGTTATACAGTTGTTTTTCTCTTATCGATCCTAGCATTTAATGCACTATCTTCCCTTTCAGCTTCCCACGTGAGGCATGCTAAGTGTCTTCATCCTGGAAAAGAGATAAGTGCTCTGTTTACTGCGCGTCTGACCCGCCTAGGGTCTTTCCCATGTTTCCAGATTCATCCTTGTTACCATGTTTTTTGCCTTGTGATGCAGACATGTGTCTATGATGGATATTACTCATACACGCACGTTTAGATGATTTAAGCTTGTACTACTTAGTTAGTTTCTTAATCTACCTAGCTAAATTTGGGGATGTTGGTTAAGAGAGACTCTGCTAAGGGGTGTCAAACAATTGTGAAAATATTAAACTATTCTCCTGTAATAAATCCTAATATCAGTCCTCCTTTACTTTTCATTTTCATTTTCATTCCAACACACATAAAACAAAACTCAAAACCAAAACCTAAAGCAAAATCAAAGTCGAAATCTAAACAAAATCACAATCAAAATCGATGTTGAAGAAGAATCACACCAACCCCAAGCTGAAGAGACGACACCCATGCAAAGGTTAGTCGAATAAACCCCTTTCTATTTTTATCGTTAATTGATTTTTATCGTTAATTAATTGATTTATCGTTAATTGATTTCTCGAACTGCAGTTACAGATGTATAGTCGTCATGGTATTGAGAGTTATACCATGCCGACTTTTCATGTTCAGGCCTAAACTGGAGAGGAAGTTGAAAAGTCGTTTTAAACCATGCTTTTAAGTAATGAAACCAAACCAATTTTTCAAAACAAAATTTGTTTAAGAGTCGTCATGGTCGAAATTTCAGATTTGTGACGATTGTAGCAAATATATTCGCAACACATATATCCGATCATATGATCCACGACCGTCAGGTTGAAATCTGTGACGACTATAAAAATATATTTGCTGCACATATACCTGTTGCAAACAAGATACAAGTTAAAATGACGAATTCTTCGACCATAACGATCGTGGATGCTATAGGCCTCAACCATGACGACTTTTCATAAAGTTTTTGGGAAAAAATCCCACTAATTTGTTCCCCTTACCATGATCTAAAAATGGTAAGGTACTTAGGCTTACTCTTATGGTGTCCAATCTAGTATACTAGATTGGACACCCACGTCAGCTAGTAGGTAGGAGACGTTCTTATGGTTTGGCAAGATTGAATTTCAAGACGCTGAACCATTCAGCGCTGATTCAGTGCTGAAAAATCTCAGCCATTAGATCAAAGTATGACAACTAATTCAACGGATAAAAATGTAGCGCTGAACCATTCAGCGTTTTGTCACTTTTTCAGCGCTGAATGGTTCAGCGTTTTCTCACTTTTTCAGCGCTGAACGGTTCAGCGTATCAATCTTGCTACTACTTGAGCTACTACCATCTGCTAGGAGAGAGAAGTAGTACAGGGGGGAAAGACCACACTTTTGGTGGAAGTAGTAGGCAATCTTGACACCATAAGACTAAGCCTTAAGCAACCCAGATTTACTTTCGTTACCAAACATTTAGGAAAGGTTATAAAAAATATCAAATCTTAAAATCTTTAAAAAAAAAAATCCCAAGTTCTCATTAACTTCATATAATCATAATTATAAATCTATATTTAGATTCGTCCTTATAACCTAACGAAATCTAATTAACTAAACTAATTCTAATCAGCTCTAATTAATCAGACGTAGATTAGGAATTAACATATATATATAGTTTTGAGGTTTTTAAAACTACTTCGAAATAACCCTATTTTGGATTATTAACAAGCCCATCTAGCTAATTTTCACCGCCCCCCAATTTAGCTAGATAAATCTACTTTTCTTCTTCGTCGGGAATCTTCATTTGGTTCTTAGAATTGCATTGTTCTTTTCCTCATTCTGGTTGCTATTAGCTAAGAAATAGGAAAATATGAGTTTAAGAGGGGAAGGGCCATAACAATCTTCATTAAGCATGTTCACTATTGGGCTATCTACTTGTGAGGGATTTTCTTTCCATTGTAGTTGCTTCGTCCGGTTTGTGGTATGTTTACTTTGGAAGCAGGTAGAAGGTAGCTTGGAAGATGTGAAGCTAGGAACCTTGTATAGGCCTTGAGTCTTCATATCCTTTCTTTAAGAGCTGTCGTAACGTTTACAAGGGATAGAAAGGAACTACACCGTCGACATAAGGTGTGCATGATGAATAATGGATAAGTTTGTACACTGTCGTTTCTTTCCATGAATTTTTACGAGTATTTTTTCTTTAAGGTTTTCTCAATTAACATGAGTCTATAATATAAAACAAAAATTTGACAAGTTAAGCAAGATAAAGAGCGGTATATGTTTGGTTAGGATGATATTTGATGGTTGGTTAGGAAGATATTTCATAGAAATCCACGTCATGCTAAATCATATCGTCTTCTACTATCCATTTGAAACGATTATCAAAATCGAAATAAACACCCTTCAGGCTATTAGAACAAATGACATTTAGTGGTTAAAAGCCTCCTTAAATAATAGTTTTGACTAATTTTCCATATCATAAATATCTTAATGATAATTTAGATAATAATATATGGTTTTGACTAATTCAGCTCCATACTTAGTTATCAACTTGGTATTCTACTTTTTGTAGAAGGTAGCCTTTGCCCAAGTTGTAATAGTGAGATGGATATCTTTGGACATCATGTATTACATTGTGCTAGTGACGTGGGTCTCAGATGTTGACATGACCTTGGACGAGATGTTTTTGTGGATATTTGTTTCAAAGCAGGTGTAGCCGCAATAAAAATAACATATTTGGGATTCTTATTTGACGATGGTAGTGCGTTGAGAGCTGCAGACATTCTTGTCTATAATTGGGATAATGGGCAAGATGTGTGTTTGGATGATATTGGGGTTTCACCTTTCACAGTATGCGGTGTCCGCACTTTCACACCTGGTCATGCTATTTCAAGCGCAATCTCTCGTAAACGTAAGGAATACTTTTTGGAATTTTGTCCTTCTCGACATTAGGTGGACTTGGAGAAGATACATCATTATTTCGGAAGAGATTGAAGAATTGCTTAGTTATCCATGATGTTAATGTTAAAGTGGGCAGTTTTCTTTTTCATAGAATATGCATTGAAATTTAAAAATGGGTTGGAGCTCAGCTTGTCGCTAGGCTTCCGATTAAAATTTATGTAAAACTCTATTTTTCATAATAATAATGTTAGAGCAGTGCTCGGTCAAACCTACTAGTGTTGGTATGTCAAGCTAGTCGCCAGTTTCAGGTGTCAAAACACAAATCTTGATTTAGTCTACTAAAGTATAGATTTTGGAATTGGGATATACACTAGGTAGTTGAGACCTCGAAGACGAAGCTTATCACGAAGGCATCGTCTATTCTTCATCGTCAAAAGGTTAGTAGGAGTCGTGACTTTATACAGAATTACTTCTAATCTACTTATTCTATCTTTGGAAATAATCGTTTACTTTAGTAGTTACTATAACATATTGAGATGTATGTATTCTTGTCTACAGAACCATGAGTTATGTTGTTATTCTTTCCAAGTATACTAAGTTTATAAGATACGTATGAGATAGACTGAATATAATTTTCATTGCAATGGGTTGCTTGCAAATCAATGTAGGATAATGGTGAATCTAAGAGTAATACCCTAGAGAGAGTATGATGTATTATAGCTCAGGACGTGTCCACGTCTAAGTACGGTAATTGGTCTGGCCCAAGTACTTCCAGCGGATCCAGTTAAAACCCTAGTTTAGGAACAGGCAGCTCGCGAACTGGTTCGTGAACAATGGCACCAGATTTTCCTCCTGTATCTCTCAGATAGACAAGATATTTAACGAGTATATCATATGCGGTCTACCTAACGAATCTCAATGGTTCAATAAGATTTCAGTTGTTCACTCTTGTGTGGAAACCTTATATTGAAATAGTTTATGAGCTAACAAACTGGTTGGTGATAAACTCTAAAAAGTTTCCATTTGTGATTAAACTGTGATACTTTGTGAGCAAGTAAATTAACGGGCTCGTTTACACGATTACTAGCTAGCTTGTAGCACAAGGAATCTATTGTTTTATTCCTAAGAACCTATCTTATTGAATGTTATAAATAGAGGACTCTAGAACGAAAACCACAAGCATCAAGCAACGTCAAATACCTATGCGGAATTCTATGTAAACTCTTTACACTATGGTGTAGGCTTGTTATGGAAGTCATCCTCTATTAGGTAGCAATTCCTTCGTAGGATTTACCTAACGAGTATAAAGACTTCACTTGAGGGTTGTGAAGCACAGGTAGGCGATAACATACCTTTGTGGTAATTATCATAGTAACATGTAACCATGGTAGCTTCAGCTTGTTCTTATCTCTACAGTCCTTCTCTACTTCTAATAAGGCCATTCACGAACAGTTAAGCGACAACAAGGTTAAAAGACGTACGGCTGCACGTTTGTATTGTAAGACCTAGTTAGCTCCGATTATGTAAGTTTTTTAAGTGATTCTCTCACAGTTGAGGTAGAGACAAGTTAGGCATTCTTTACTTGGTTTACATGCCATCCATAACTTGTAAGTAGATTTCCGTATGACCTTGATCATATCTAAAGGAAGTCACTTTCGAGTGCTAAATTGTTAGAGGACAGTTTGGGCACTGATGTTTTTGGTTGCAAATCCGAATTAGTACCAAAAGCCTTTATCATCGATTAAAGCAACTCATAGGCCTGTAAAGAACGTCAACTAGGGAAATCAAGTGCCTATGGTCTTGGGAGATCCAAGAGACGTAAGGAGTATGACAGTAGCTGATTCGCTTGGAGGGCTAGAATCGGTCTCTTCTACATCCCAGTCCGAAGTCTGATAGTAGGCTAGTGTTTGTACACAACTTAATATTATGCGGTGTTCAAACTGGACTAGGTCCCTGGGTTTTTCTGCTGGATTGTGGTTTCCTCGTTAACAAAACTTTTGGTGTCTTGTGTGCTTTACTTTCCGCATTATATCTCTGATTATATAATTAAAGCAACACAAGTTGTACGTTATTAACTTGTAGTTAATTCCCAATCTTTTCGAGGGATTCACCAAGAGTTGTCTTGCGTAAGAGTTGATCGTTTACGATCCAACTCAGGTTACATAAATTGGATATTGTTTTTTGAGATCGTCCATATTTTACCAACCACGGGAAGTTGGTATTATGTCGGTACCCCTGTTTTTTCAAATAATAGTAACAATTTTTGATATTTCAGTAGTTGTAGTGGTGTTGTTGAATCATGGTGGAAGCAGCGCCAGTGGGTATTTGTGAACGGCGGAGGCGGTGACATCAATGGTGGTGGTAGAAGAAGTAGTGTTTGTGGGTAGTTTCTGTGGTGATGGGTATTGCTGAGTAGTGGTGAAAATGTTAATTTCTGTGACGTTACGACACAAGTAACAATATATTGTGGAAGATGTGGTTGATCGTATTTAGTGCTAAAAGAAAATATTATGCAATACAAAAGAAAATACGACAAAAACAAATAAAAATTTAAATAATAGTTGCAATCTTTAGTTACGTTTCTTTGAATCCACTGAGTCATTGTTGTTAATTTTTGGGTATAGTGGCTATATAGTTTATTAACTTAATATTTTATAGGTTTCTCAAAACAAATGGCATGTTTGATTGAAAACATAAATACGTAGTCAGAATGTGTCGAACAATTTGGTTTCCAACTCAAGCAAAATCGTTCAGCAAAAATCCACTCAGAAATTTAGTTTCGATTAGTGAAGATTCATTACAATAATTGACAATGAAGATAGAGAGTGAGGATTTAAGGTGTTTTTGAATTTAAGTTTCCTTGATATTTATTTGACACTTCCTAATGAGAAGTTCAGTGGCAGTATAAAGATGCAATTATTCACATTTCACTTGCAGCTACACTCCACGGACACTTGAAAAAAGTCTAGTACATTAGTTTGAATAAATTTGAATGAAGACCCAACAATGAACAAACATAAGTCTTGGAAGATTCATCAGTGCATAATCGTTCTCATGTCGTCACGAAAGATAGCAGGGGGTGCCATCTGAGTGATGTTGCGGTTGTGATCATTTATTTTTATATAGTTCGGTATTTGTCTCAGAATATTTGGTACTTACCTATTAACCGTGCTAAAAATGATCAAACATTACAGATCTTCTACAATAAACTCTTAATTTATAATCACGAAATGGACAAATTTGTTGAAGAAAAATCTAAAAATGTTGCCCTCATTGCGTATTGTCACATGGCAAGGAATATTTGGTCAATATTTATTAAAGAATCGACGAGCTCAGCTAAGAAACTCGCAAATATTTGGTCTAATACTCGGCTGGACTCATTAGAGGCTTAGAGTCATTTTGGCGAAATATCTTGTTACCAAGGCTTAAAGAATATATGACGCAAGAAAGGTGCCTAGGACTTTATAGTGTTGCACTTGATAATCTTTCCAATCGCTTTTCTTCTTGATGTCTTTTTGGAAGCCCTTGACATTCACCAATTTTTTTGTATCCTGTTGAACATGAACATGGGAAAGAATGCAAGATCTGAAAGTCTCCTTGTTTGCGATAGTGCTACAAATGTCAAACCGAGACTCTCTTTCAATCCTATATCCACCACTGCCTGGTCAAGTGTTAATCCTTAGCTTTTATGTACAGTTATTGCCCAACACAAAATGAGCGGTAACTGATTCCGCTGACATGAAACCCCGAAAGATAATACCCAACGTGTTGTGATTGGTGTGATTATCGAAATTAACCATAACAGCAATGGGTATATCTGCGGGTGACTTTTCCCCGGTTGCATACACAACATCCACAACGGTTCCCATTGAGCCATTGACCAAACCATACCGTGTAGACAGATTTTTGCGCAACATCACCCTTGCTCCATTTGACAATAACACAACTTCTTGCAACCCTTTAGCTTCATCATAAGTTGCATGTGTGGTTGTTTGACAATTATTCTTTGATATAATACGGGCAACGGGGTACCCAAGTTATTTAAGGCGTTGATGGTTATAGTCGGCAGCAGCAAACTTGGTGGGAAATAGACGGATAGCATTCTTGAAATTGTTTTTCTCGTTGTCTGTCAACATCTTGTAGTCTCTAGTTTTGAACAAATCCCAATCTTGAGGAATAGATTTGCCATCACTTAGTCGTAACAATGCATTTCTAAATTCCAATTGTTTGGCGCCTGATTGTCGGAATACCTCTTCAAGACGAACACAATGTTCAAACACCGAGTAAGAGAAAGAACTTGTTAGTTGCAACTCCTGCCCTCCATCAGCATACAACGGAGTATCAAAAACGGGTGGAAGTTGTCGAATGTCACCAGCAAGTGTTAGGGCATTGTCCGGTCAAACCCACTAGCGTTGGTATGTCAAGCTAGTTGTCAGTTTTAGGTGTCAAAATTCAATTCTTGATTTAGCCTACTAGAGTTTAGATTTCGGAAATGGGATATAGACAGAGTAGTAGAGACCTTGAAGACGAAGACTGTGAAGACAAAGAAGACATCAATTATTCTTCATCGACAAAAGGTTAGTAGGAGTTATGACTTTATGGATATTCTTCTATTTCTACTTTCTCTATTCTTTCGAAATATAGTCGACTACTTTAGTAGT
>JAJJMA010300574.1:0-33386 GCA_023529015.1 Papaver nudicaule | reverse complement strand
TCCATGTACCAGCTTGCTGAAGAGCATTATATTCCTTGTCAGAAGCTTTCCTCCAAACTGGGATTTTGAAAGCAGCAGTAATGCAAGTTGGGACTGAACTGGTAATAGCAGTTGAGCCAGCTAGATAAACTTCAGGATCAAAAGACTTGCCATATGTGCTGGTACCAAGTAAAGCAATAAAAGTTGGATGTATAGGATATTTGGTAGCAAAATATGCACTACACCATATTTGGGGGGGGTAGCAACGGTGCTCATCTGTTGCTAAAAGTGTTGGCAACGGGGGCCGGCCGTTGCGATTCATGGTGTGACGAATTTTAGCAACGGTAATGTTGCCGTTGCGTCTCATGAGTAGCAACGGTACTAGCAACGGAGCAGTTCAGCCGTTGCTAGATTTTGCTCGCAACGGACTTTTTTCCGTTGCTTAATTTTTCCCGCAACGGCCTTCTTTCCGTTTCTTATTTTCATCAGCAACGGCCGAGCGTCCGCTTCGAATATTTTGACCAGCAACAGCCCATTGCCGTTTCTTAATTATTTACCAGTCAAAAAATGACCAGGTCAAAGCCTGGCGGACCTTGACTTTGACCTGGTCAAAACAGGGTCAGTCAGACTTTGACCTGGTCATGGTCAATAAAAAGTCTTTTTTGACCTTGAATAGAAAGTCAACAAATTTCAATAGACATTTCAAAAAAATTTGACACTTAGCCAAAATCAATACTTCATACACTTACAAAAATTTCATACTCTAGTTTTCTTGTTCTTACACTTAGCCAAAAAAACTAAAAAATTTCCTACATTCAAATAACTGAAACCAGTGTTCTTGTTCTCTAATACATGAAACCTAACTAGTTTCAGTACCTATCTCATAATAAGACAATTTTATATTTCAAACAAGTTTTAGTAGTACTAGATAATGTTGTATACCAACTTAATGAACCTATGTCTGTCTGAAAACAAAACCATACTATCTATACAGAGAAATATTCTGAGCACATACCATACTTGAACACTCACCATTTTCTTAAATAGCAGACAAAAGAGCATGGCTCGATTCTTCATCCACTTGGAAAGATTCTAAATCTTGACCTCAGCTTCCTCACCTACAGCTGACCTCTGTTGGCTCACACCTGCCTATCCACAACTGAGCTCTTCATTGTTTCAAACTGCTCACCCACGGCAGATCTCTTCCCTAAGCTAGAACAGACGTTTTTCCTACATAAAACCAAATAAACTTCATTTACATGCATCAAAACATCAAAGCAGGTTAACTTTCTCAATCGCCAAGTAAAGATACCAGAACATAAGACACTAAAAATGAGACGTCTACGTTGCAATGCTTTCTTCTAATCCAATTATACGTAGCAGGAAAGAATACAACATCCCACTCATCTATGTTCCAGATTATCAAGAAGTTCCTACTGTACTTGGTGGATATTAAAATCAAACTAGTTGCATTAGAAAAGATTACCCGCTCTTGTCCTCATCAAAAAATTCGAAAGCAGTGTACAGGTGTTCTTCTTTCTCCATTATGTTCATGTGCATCGTTGTCGTTATAAATTCTATATAGTCAATGGTTCCGTTCCCATCAACATCAGCCTGTGTAAGGCACAATTTTATTATTTTCAGTAGAAATATGAAGTATAATCAAATGGGAACAGGATTAATGGGCAGATCCACAGCCAATAATCGCCTCTTAGAATAATTTTCAGACTCAAAGTACGGCTGTTATAGGCCATAAAGGAAAACTAAAGAAGCCAACTGTGTAAACGAAGACAAATATTAAGAAATCTTACCGCCTCCATCAATTGCCGAACTTCAGATTCAGAAAGCCGGGTTCCCAGTTTTGGAAGACCAGCTTTTAGTTCTTCATATGTGATAGTTCCACTGTTATCAGTGTCCATGGATTTAAACATCTCCTTTAACCCCATGATCTCTTCTTCAGAGAGATTTTCCGCAATTACCTGATCAATCGAAAGCCAACAAAACCTGGTTAAGTACTCGGGTGAGTAATAAAACCGAAATACTCAAAGAAACCAGTCTAACCTTAAGAGCTACTTTCTTTAGTTTGTTCATTGCGCGGAACTGCTTCATTCTACTTAGGACGGCAATGTCAATTGGCTTGTCTGAAGCCTCCCCATCTTCCTTGACCCATGGATGATCTGCAAGGTGTTTTCAAAGTCAGAATCCCCCCAGAGTTTATTTAAAAAAATATCTTTAAACAAACGTATACATATACAAGTTTCAAACTTAGGTCATACTTAGGACATCAACAGCCGAAATTCGTTCACTAGGATCAGTACGTAGCATCTTCTTTACAAGTTCCTTCGCAGTACCGGAAATGGAAGGCCAAGGCTCGGAAACAAAATCAATATGTCCTCGTAAAACAGCATCAAAGATACCCTGATCATTCTCTGCATGAGAAAGTAAAGTAAGAAAACGAACGATCATAATGCATCAGACACCAGATAGTAAGACAGTAGATAATAGACCGGACACCTAAGTAAGACCGCCTCCTACTATATGAGCGCCCACAGACATCAATAGGATTACAAGTATCCCCTCCAGTATTGCAACAGAACAAATCCTAATGTCGTCGCAGACACCAGATTATCAGACACCAGATTACAGACATCAGCTTCTGCCCCGTAATGTCGTCGCAGTACTTCAGGAGCCACATAGTATGCACTACCAACAAGGTCTTTAAATACTTCCCCTGCACCAAATGTTAGGATCATCAAAGTTAGTATCGTCAATGACTGACTTTTGTGAAATATTCTATTCAGTAATAAGAGTTGCCATAGTTATGCTGGCTACAGAAATATATCTGACTGCATACACTAAGTTCAGGTACAATTGTGGAACTCAAGATTCATGTCTGTAACACGTAACTAGACGTGATAAAAATGATAAACTAAGCAATGCAGTAACAATAGATATCATTAAGTGCCACTGAAATATGTTTAATCCTGATAAACAAAACAGTCTTCAACGAACCAAAGAAATGCACTCAAACATTTATGAGCATTAAGCAAGCCCAAGATACCAACAAAATCCTATTCCTATGGAACTACAACCCTGCTCTTCATAATCCAATTAAGACCTCAGATTAGACGAGTCACTCAAGTCCTAGACAAGCAGGTTCACGCTGAGGCCACTAGACCCCTCACTCCACCTAGATATGACGAGCCACTCAAATTCTACACACGAAGGTTTGTGCTCAGGCCAGTAGACCCGTAACTCCACCTTTATGATGGACAAATGTATGCTTTCTAGTCCTCATAATCAATAACAATGTACCATATCTTGCAATTTTACTACAATTCACACTGAATGTCAGACATGCTAAATCTCATACACGTAAAAACCTCCTCTAAAACAGTCGGTCTAGCATCGGAAGTTAATTCCTAAATCGTAAGCTTATGCACCCACAAATCTAGGCTGCCCGGACGATAACGTGCTATTCTTGCACAAATCATAAATCCAAACAACATAACTACAACAACTTATATAACTACATCAGGCCTTCTATCAAAACTAATCGTTGTTCTTCTCTATCAAATCAAGTACATAATAAACTCATCGACTAGTGTCTACTACAATTGCACTACCACATTCTCACAATTCAAAATCAAACAAACCAACAAAAATTCACAATTCAAGATCAAAATTCACAATTATACCTGGTTTGAAGAAAACTGACAAACCAAAATCAGTAGTCTTAAGTGGAGATTCCTCACTATCATCCAAAAACAAGAAATTCTCGGGCTTCAAATCCCTATGCATCACACCAAGCGAATGACAAAACCCCACAATCGTAACCATCTGATAAAAATCAAGATATACAAAAAAGTTTAAATCAAGATAGAAAAAACCCTATTTTTTTGTTTTTGTTTTACCTGTACTGGTTCTGGAATCGACACCCAAATAACACCGCCATCATAATTTACTCCAACGATGGTAGTTTCCATTGAATAAGGAGCGTTTAGGTTAAGATCCATTGAACAAATCCTTCAGAGTAAAACACTAAAATGGATTCAAGAACCAAACCAGATCTACTGCATCAAAAAATAATAATAATAATAAAACCCTAAATCAAATCCAATAGAAGATGAAAACAACGTAACCTTAACTTGAATTGATGAACCGAAACCATAGATCGAATAGAGTTAAGTTCATAAACGAGAATCGAATCGATTTTTAGGGTTACAAATTTTTTGAATTAAGGGTTCTTTTTAATTAGATCTGACATGGGTTTTGAATATGGTCTAAGGATTAATAAGGGTTTTTATTCGATTGAAATCTCTGTGTGGCTGCATAAGGAAGAACATGAGCTTCCAGAGAACAAGAACATGAGACGCTGCAGAAAGAGAGACGAGGAAGAAAATAATTGTGGCTGAGTGGGAGGTAGGTTAGATCGATGGAGGGTTAAGGTCTTAGCTATGGCACACAATCATCCCACACACTTCATACCTAGGGGTGGGAAAATACTCTAGGCATAGATGGTTTGGGCATAAACATACTAGAAAGTGTTAAGAGGTGTTTTTACCCGCACGCTTACTTCGCACGCGCAAAAAGAAAAAGCAACGGCAATTCGCAACAGAAAACCTTCTGTTTCGGAATTCCGCAACGGCCCAAAAATTTCGCAACGGCCCAAGCCCGTTGCTATTTGGCAACGGCAGCATTACCGTTGCTACTCAGTGTTGCTATTCGCCAAATATGGTGTAGTGATGATTTTGGCATATGAACTCCATTCTTACTTCTAGTTATCATGTTATGATCATTTTTAGTGACATTCTCAGAGGAAATAGATGAAATTGGAGAAGAGTTATCAACAGTTACAGGAGAGATGGATTGATCAGTTGAAAACTCAACATCAGAAGATGGAGTTGAAGACATTTCAGGGGAAAGAGTGTTAAAAGGAAATGAAGTTTCATTGAAAGAAACATGTCTAGATATATACACTCTACCAGTAGCTGGATCAAAACATCTATAGCCTTTGTGAGAGGAACTGTAACCCAGAAAAATGCATTGCTTACTCCTTGGTTCAAGCTTATTTGTAGTATATGGTTTTAACCAAGGAAAACATGCACAACCAAACACTTTAAGAAAAGCATAATCAGGTTTTCTATGAGTGAGTTGTTCAAGAGGAGTAGAAAAATCAATAGATCTTGTAGGAAGTCTATTAATGAGATAATTAGATGTTTGTAGAGCCTCTACCCAAAATGTGTTTGGTAAACCAGATTGGCATAAAAGTGTTCTGGTGAGACCTAAAAGGTGTTTGTGCTTAACCTCTGCCACACCATTCTGCTCAGGTGTATGAGGGCAAGAAAGTTCATCAGAAATGCCTGTAGCAGCACATAATTGTTTTAAAAACTGATTCACAAATTCACCACCACCATCAGTTCTTATAGTAATAACTTTGTGGGAGAATAATTTTTCAATTCTAGCTACAAAAGAAGTGAACTCATGCTTGAAATCAGATTTATTAGCCAAAGGTAGAACCCAACAATACTTTGTTTTATCATCAATGATGTTTGCATAATACAAAGAGCCTGACAAAGAAGCAACATGACAGGGACCCCACAAATCCATGTGCAACAACTCCAGAGGTTGTTGAGCAACATTACAAGACAAATGAAAAGGTAATTTCTGAGTTCTACACAATTGACACTCAGTACAAAAGAGAGGTTTATTAGACAAAGTAGATATGTTGAGTTGTTTGCTGATTCTCTGAAGAGTCTGGAAAGAAGGATGACCAAATCTTCTATGAAGGATAGCATTATCTGTTATTGTGCCTGATAAAGCATGAGTTGAATTGTTGAATTTGAGAGGATACAGGCCATTTCTATGTGGACCTTGGAAGATAATCTTCCCATTGTTCAAATCCTTCACAGAGAAGCCATGAGAGTCAAGTGTTAAAGAACAGTTATTATCAGATGTGAATTTATGAACAGATAGCAAATTGTGGGAGGATTGAGGTACTATTAGAATGTCATTTAGTTTAAAAGAATGATCATTAACAGTTTTACTAGAGTGTCCAGAATGAGTTATAGCCATACATGAGCCATTAGCAGTCTGAATCATTTCACTCCCATCATAATCTGTCACTTCCTCAGCAGCTGCAACATTTGGTGTGACATGATGATTTGCACCACTATCAGCAATCCATTCCTCTTCACTGTCAAAGATATCAGCAGCAGCAAGCATAGCACTTAAATTTGGAGGTGGAGCTCTTCCTTGGTAAGTACTATTCAGTCTCTGATTGCAAGTGGTAGCAATATGTCCAGGAATTTGACAAATCTGGTATTTCTCAACATGTGAATTTCCTCTGCCATAATGGTGTCTGCCAAACATAGATGGATTTGGATGTCTTCCACCATAAGCATATCCTCTTCCTCTATAAGTTCCTCTGTTGGAATTGTAATTACTGGAGCTACCTCTAAAAACACCTCTAGAAGGATGAGCCAAAAAAGCCTTAGAATCAGATTCATTCATGAAATTAGTTCTCTTATTCCTTGCTTGAATAGAGGATTCTTCACTCAACAAATTATTGTGTAGTTCAATGCTAGTAACATGAGGATAACGATGCCTCATTGAAGTAATAAAAGATAGATAATCATCCTTAAGTGCATTAAGATTAATAGTAACCAGATCTCTGTCAGAAACAACATCACCTGCAGCAGCTAGCTGATCTGATAAGAGACAAATCTCATTGATTAGCTGAGGTACAGTTCGTTCTCCTTGAGTAATGTTGAGCAATCTGGTTCTGATTTGAATAGAGTGAGAGGCTGAAGATCTAGCAAAACGAACTTCAATGCTTTTCCATAACTAATGAGCTGTTGAAGATCTAGAGAAGTAGACTATAATCTTAGGTTCAACAGTTGTATTTATCCACATTCGAATAGTAGCATCGGCATCAATCCAGTCGGTGTATAGAGGATTTTCCACATCATTGTGTTCATTCCGAGGAGTAGTGTAGCGAGGTGGAAGGGAAAGATCCATCCAGATATTTTTCCAAGCGGTATCGTTGAATAACTGGATCCATCAAATTTCTCCAGGTAACATAATTTCCTTCATTAAGTTTGACAGTGATGAAACTTTGCAATTGATTGAGACAAACGGAAGAAATAGTGCGAGAAGTTGGATTTTCCATTGTGGAATTAGCTGAAGATGAAGGAAATTCAGCAATCATAAAGTGAAAAAATAAGAAATCAGTAGATTGAAAACAAACAGCTCAAGATAAAGGAGAAATGAGCTAAATAAGGTTCGAAAACCAGAAGAAAAACTTGAAATCAAGTTATGGGTAGTAGGAAGACTTGATAAAGGAGTAGATCTGAGTAAAATCAGAACAAAAAACAGATTAGAAATCAAAAGAATCGACAGATTTACTTCTCCGGAAACACCAACACAGTAAGAGAAATAAGCTCACCAAAGGAGCGGAAGATGAAATTGATATCAGAAAATACACCAAACGGATCGAGAAGAGCGAAAGCTAGCTCTAACCAGTCTGATACCATGATAACATGATGCTGGTGAGCAGAGATGTTTCCATTACAGAGAAGATTCGAAATGAAAGTTACAAAAAAACTGTTACAGACTAAATGACAGAGAACGGCTATTTAAACCCGAGTAACCGACACACCAAAACAGAAAATAGAAAGCGTGTGAGACACACACACGACTGAACAAACGCACATGAGAAGCACGTGAGAGAGAGGGAAAAATTCATTTAAACTTCACTGCAGTATTTTCCATTAGTCTACACATCACAATAAACACAGAAGAAAAAAAAACAAATAATAAAAACCTAACTCGAATTGAAATAACATTAATCTTCTTTAACCCATTATCAACAAGAGGTACTGACCTAAGAAAAGCTAAAGAGTTAAAGAAAATAGTTTCAAAGAGAATGAGACGCAATAAAACGATCATGATGGTGAGAGAAAAAGAGATGGAAAGACGAGAGAGCGGGGGATAATTAGAATAAGCTTTAGGAAGAAGGGGAAGGAGAAATAGATGGATAGAAGGAGACAGCGGCGGAGTAAATAGATTTAGGGTTTTTACTTTGGTTATATTTAAGTTCGATGTAATTTATGTATTTAACTTGCTATTATAGAAACATCACCAATAGATTTGTGGCTCAGTGGTTCCAGTTTTCCTTAAAAACCTAAAGGTCATGGGTTCGACCCTCTACATTTATTTTTTTTAAAGCATTTAATGGCCGCGATAACAGACTTGTTGGGCCGAGACGCCGAGTATTAAGTTTATTTTAGCTGGCAGAGTATTTGAGTAGCCCATGTCCTTATTTGAGTCATAAAGCTGACAGTTTGTAAATATGAAAGTATGACAAGTCAATAATGACAGTATTGAGGAACCGCTGTCACAATAGATAAATACCGTGACACTTTGATCAAACGTCATGGTTACTGCATCAAATAATGACGGTTCCCAGAGTGAACTGTCACCTATAAATATACTGTGACAGTTATCTAGTCAAGTTGTCACGGTGTAAAAATCTGAACTGTCACGTATATGGATATTTGTACTAGTGAAATAAGACAATGGCTCCTTCGGACTACACCATCTACGGATTCAACAGCAAACCATCGAAGCCAAAAGGAGAAGTATCTTTAACCATATATGTAGGCTCGCTGGATATTTCAACTATATTTTGTGTTATAGACATTTCACCGTATAACGCTATCTTGGGATGACCATGGTTGCATGGAATTATGGGGGTAGATTCAACACTACATCGAAGGGTAAGATTTTCTACTCTAAAAGGTATAGGCGATATAAGAGGGGATGCACTGGATGCTCCATCCTGTGGCGTACGAGACTGACGTCAAGCAGCAAGATAATGCAAATCAAAGCCAGAAAGAACAAAGAAAGCAAAGAAGAATTGAAGTCATCGAAAGGGAAATTAAATTGACTAAGGCTTAACTTTGAAATGAGGCGAACTTAATTTCGAAAATTCATTAAAGCACATTTCGATAATAGTTCCGAAATTCCTCACTTAGACTCATAGCATTTAATGGGATCTAATACTATAGCATTTTACATTAAAAAAATATATAATTCATAAATGAAAATATATTTTCAATAAATTTTAAACAAAGCACATAATACTCATAAGGTATATTTGGATATTTCATTAATTCGAAATATGGTGCTTACCAAATATGCTCCCTGGGAAAGAGCTCAATTCGAAACGTGTCATTTAGTTTCGAAAATCTTCTTAAGGTATTATTACTTCCAAATGTCGTCATCAGCTTTAATAATGTCGCATCACTTCCTAGGCTTTGCTGGACGAGCCAGAACGATCCTAGGTGGAAGTGGGATATGGTCCAACGTGGTTCAACGTTCCGCGTAAACGTATCCTTACAGACGTGGACAAGCCTTGTGTGTTAATCTTAAGTGAACATTTAGGTTCAAGAGACATTCTGAATCACACATAAAGATTTACCATGGATGTACAATGCATGATTCAAACGAGCAATAGCAAAATGTTGAATCTTCTGAATTCTTGATTCCAATGTAGATGATCACGTTAATGATATCCAAGAATTCAAATCAAAACGTCAAATGAATAATCAAATGAATATTTGATCAAGTAGTAAAATTATACGAAGATCTAATCACGTACATTATTGATCAGAAATCAAGTGTCAACTAACGAGAGCGACTAACCATATTTCTGATGATGACTCAAACAACTTAGTTGTACATTGAAGATGAACTAATTCAAACTTCAAACTGAGAATATCAAAATCATTAATCCGTTGAAGCACAAATCAAAATGATAGAGTTTGAACTTCGAAAATACGCATTCTGAGATAACCATTTTAAGGTTTCGAAACCTACATACTGTTTGGAAGAAACCAGATTAAGGTTTCGAAATCTAAAGTTCATTATATGACCAGAACCAAATTAAGGTTCCCAAATCAAGTTTCCATATAACGAAACCAAAGTGAGGTTTCGAAATCTAGATTCTGTTTAACAAAACCTTGGTTAAGGTTTCGAAACAAGAAACACATATTGGAGTTTTATCACATATATTTGGTGTCGAAATTGAGAGTCCATGTGGTCAAGAACCGTTTCAGCATCACCCCTTTTTAGCCTTGACGCACAAGTTATATTTCTCGGTTCACATAAACCTTTAGGAAACCCCAGGTCTTTTCGACCTTTTTGAACTCACATGGTCAAGATTCATTGATCTTGATTCTCAAGTCACTGTAAGCCAGCAAACATAGTTTCAAACTCATGTTGTCTCATTGGTCACAATATTTAAGTTTTAGACCAATAACTCACGGATATGAAAACCAGATTATGGTTTCGAAATCAACGTTTAGTTTTACCAAACCTACATTGAGGTTTCGAACATTGAAAATCCAAATGATGAGATAACAAGAATATGGTTTCGGAATCCAGAAGTTTAATATGGCATACGAGATGTTCATATACATAATCAAGTAAATGATTCAGAACTTCAGTATTCAGAGCCTAACTAAGACGTGGCATCCGATGCTCAGAACAGCAGTATATCGAGTCTACACAACATAAGTGTGAGTCACTATCTCACTTACATTTAGCTCATACAAGTATTTGATAATCAATCCGACAGAGTCAGACTAGGTAAGTAGAGACACAATACTGTGATGGATTAAATCTCGTAGTACTACCAAGACAACATCACACTGCTATATCCAACTCGAAGGTTTTAGGAAAAACCTTATATTACTTAGAGACGGAGAAGAAAAGAAAGCTCTAAGCAATATTGGAACGTCATAACTTCAACACACCTATCACAAGCGATAAAGTGGAGTTATCTTAAGACACACTGATCACAAGTGATCAAGTCATAATGTAAAGCTCAAGAAGAGATTTATGTTTTTGTCTTTTGTAGCACAAGTGTAAAGATAATGGAATCGCGTTATTCAGATTCACTAACCTCTTGAATGATGAAGCCGGATGTCTTCGTTTGATCTTCAGTCTTTCTTCAACTCTTCAAGTAATGATTCTAAATCCTACCAAAATCTTCCACAACCTAAAGCTAACTCACTCATGACTTTACCTAATGTGTATTATTTGGCGGTCGAGTTTTGATCACTAAATTTGACAACTAAGCTTGACATACCAACACTTAGTGAGGTTGATCGAGCCATGCTCTAACATAGTTCACATAATGTGCGAAGTATGGAATAAATCTATAACTCATCGTACAACAGTGAGTTGTCCTAATAAAGTAACCGAGACCATACACGTGACGAAAGACAGTCTGGAATCTATGAAGGGCTTGCGAAGCACAAGGAGACAATTGAGCCTTTAATATTTGTCAGAACAAAGAATATACCAAGACTTGCTACTTGGAACATATTTGATACACAGAACAATCGAAGAGAAGCCTCATATCGAAGATCCAAACACCATCGAAGACTCAATTGCGCATTAGACATAACTGATCGAAGGAGTTATTGCCCTAAACTTCGATGACGCTTCGATGTGCAAACCGACTTACTCGACAAAGTCCGACAACGACGATTCTATTTTGTTTTATCTTATTAGTTGCAATCCAATTCGTATTTCGTATTATAGATAGCGAGCTCGAATTCAGTTCGTCGGGTTGGATTTTCTGATAAGCCTAGAAGACTTTGAGAGAGACTAGGGTTATCTCATTTTCATGAATCTCCTCAGGTCCTTAAGCTCATATCCATTTAGTGTAAACACATAAAGAACGTTATACTTATTTGTTAATAATACAAAGTCTATTACATGTTTTATGTAGTAAGTATTCATTTCGATAGTCTAATCCCACATTACATAATACCGTGATCCTACTTAGATGTCCTTAGGCTTAGGATTGATCCACTGGCTGTGGGGTATAAGAACTCTAGGCAAATATCATACCTCTACAGCGTTACGACAATTTGTTTGTGTTAGGGCATTGTCCGGTCAAACCCACTAGCGTTGGTATGTCAAGCTAGTTGTCAGTTTTAGGTGTCAAAACTTGATTCTTGATTTAGCCTACTAGAGTTTAGATTTCAGAATTGGGATATAGACTAAGTAGTAGAGACCTTGAAGACGAAGACTGTGAAGACAAAGAAGACATCAATTATTCTTCATCGACAAAAGGTTAGTAGGAGTTATGACTTTATGGATATTCTTCTATTCTACTTTATCTATTCTTTCGAAATATAGTCGACTACTTTAGTAGTGATAATAGCGATTGATATCGTATTCTTGTGTAACGTGGCCTTGTGTCATGACCAGTGTTTGTTCCCACAAATACTGTGAGACAAGAATGAATGAGATAGATTCGGGGCCATGTGTCCATTACATTGGTTTGATTGCAAACTGTTAGTTGGATATGGATGAATCCAAAGGAGTACTCTTGAGCAAAGAGTCCATGGATCACAACTGAGGACGTACACACGTCTAGGTTCTGGCTCAGCCCAGTACTTCCAGCGGAATCCAGATTTGACGAAATCTGACGGGCGCACGGTTCACGAACCGGTTTACGTACCAGAAACTCGGAATTCTCCTGAGTTCGAGATGGCTATTTAATTCAGTACCAGTACGTGAACCTGACGGTAGTCATCTTACTGGTGTCGGATTTAGTGAAGATTCTTTTAGAAATTCACTCTGAGTCAAATTCCAAACTCCTTTATCTCTTAGATGGACTTGTGTATAACATAATATCTTTTGTGTTCCATATAACGATCCTCAATGAGTCAATAAGATAAGATTATCTCTGGTCTGTTGGATTTCTATCTTGAAGTGTTCTTGAGCTAACAAAACACTTGGCAGATAATGTTAAAAAGAATTACAATTGAGATTAATCTCTTTACTTGATTTCCAAGTTTCCTTAACTTGTGGGACAAGTAATTGCTTGCTTTATTCCAAAGCAACCTATCTTATTGAGTGCTATAAATAGAGGTGGCTATGGACAAATACCGCAAGTATCAAGCATGCGTGAAGGTCCTTAGGGAAGGCAGAGTAATCTCTTTTCACTTCGGTGAATGCTTGTTGTGGTATAGTCATCCTCTATAGGTTGCAGCTCCTCTGGTAACTCCCTACGACTATAAACACTTCTCTTGAGAGTTGGGGAGCACATGTAGATTAATCCCTTTGTGGTTGATCAGATTAACATGTAACCTCAGTAACCTATCTTAGTTCTTGTCTATTCTAAAGTTCGTCTCTTCTGCTATACGGCTATTCAAGAACTGGTTAAGTTATGTAAAGGTTGGAAAGGTAGCAACGCACGGCTGCACTCGGTGTTGTAAGACCTAGTTAGCTCCAGTTATACAAGTTTCTTAAGTGATTCTTCGTGTATAACTGAGGTAGATACAGATTGGGCATTGCTTACTTGGTTTGCATGTCAGCCCCGATTTGTGAAGTAGATTTCCGTATGACATGGATTTAACAATCTGAAGGAAGTCATCTTGTGTGTGGTAAACTGATAGAGGACAGTTACACCATACGTCAACAATTAGGTTGAAAAGCCAGTATTGCTGACACAAGCCTTTGGCATCGGTCAAAGCAACTCCTAGGCCTGTAAAGGACGTCAGCTGGGGGAATCAAGTGTGTGACGATCGTTGGGGGGTCTAGAGATGTAAGGAAGGCGACAGTATCCAATTCGCTTGGAGGGCTTGAGTTGGTCTCTGTTATATCCCAGACCGAAGTCTTATAGTAGGCTAGTGTTTGTAGTCAGTTTGTACTGGGCGGTGTTCAATCTGGACGAGGTCCCGAGGTTTTTCTGCAAGGCAGTTTCCTCGTTAAAAAATCTCTGGTGTCTTGTGTGCTTTTACTTTCTGCATTATATCTCTGATTATATAATTAAAGCACCAAGTAGTACGTTATTGCCTAACTGTAGAGTTGACTCCAAAGTTCTCTTTGTCGAGGTTCAACAACTCCAGTTATAAGTTTGGATATTGATTTTTGAGATCGTCCAAACTTAAACCATAAGACTCACGAGCCAAAACGAAATGTTGGTAGTATTTCGGTACCCCTCCTTTTTCAGTTGGTATCAGAGCAGGTGAACACCTTAAAGATGTAACTGTCTGTGTTTATCTAGGCTTGTGAGTTATGGATGTTAGTACTAATTCTACATCAGAAGACACCACTCCATTACACTCATATACAACTGGTTCAAATCCAGCTTGTGAAGAACAACCAAATCAGGTTGTCAGTATGAGTGATAATCCTTATCCTTTCAATTTGACAGATGACTCTGACTCAGAAATTGAAAGGGATGAAGCTAAGGAAAGTACTGATCTCATTAAGTTCATGAAATTTCAGTCTTCTGAGATCTCACGACTAAAAGCCAAGGTTAACTCCCTCTTGGATAAAGTTAATGAACAAGAATCCAT
This sequence comes from Papaver nudicaule, assembly GCA_023529015.1. Lineage (NCBI taxonomy): Eukaryota > Viridiplantae > Streptophyta > Magnoliopsida > Ranunculales > Papaveraceae > Papaver > Papaver nudicaule. The sequence continues at coordinate 19,020 of JAJJMA010300574.1, read as the reverse complement.
GGTTATGTCCCTAACCACTGAGAATGCACTACTAAAAGGGAAAAGTCATGCAGCCGACTCAACCCTGGAAAGTGGTAGTCCCCAAAACCCCACCAGTACATAATCTGAAAAATCTGAACTTATGATTGCTCATAAAGAGATTGAAAAGTTAACGGGGGAAGATGATCGGCTCAAATCAATATCTGAAAAACCCGAAAACAGTCAATAAGATACAAGAACTCGTCGTGGCAAAACTGTTGGAACGAAGGTGATATCTTCAAGCACCCCTGACAAGGTGACCAATTCCTCTCATCATTCTGATGATAACAGTACCCACAAAAAGACTTCTGCTGAAGGGAAACATGAGAAGTCGTGTAGTTTCTGTAAAAAGAAAGGACACCTTCAGTCTGAATGCAATAGCCAAAAGAGGATACAACGAGTTTCTCAACTCCAGCACACTCTAAACCATGTGTTGAAAAGTGTGTCTGAACTCTCAAAATCTTACCCAGGGACAAGGGATGAGATAAAGAGAGGGTCCTCACCTATGAACGAAAATCATAGTAGAGCTATTCCATACTCTAGAAGAAAACCTCAGAGACCGGAGAACAGGATACCTGTTCAACTATGACTGCTGAAAAGCAGACTCCGAAGAGAGGGAACTCTAAGAGCAATCAACCTCGATCCTCCAAAGAGATGATAAGCATGAATAATCTGGATAAGATGTTATCAGGATACACTAAGCTTAATGAAGACCTTGAAAAACAGGTTCAGGAAGCTAGCAAAATCATCCAAAAGTTTGTCAGATACTGAGCCGTATCCAAATGACAACCGCTTCTATGATAACTTTGGAAAAGGAAGAAGATCGAGGAGGTCTAGACGAAGGTCCAGATCAGGTGAGTATGACAATACTCACTCCAACACTCAAACTTGGGTGTTGCAAACTATTTCTTATCTTAGTATTGAGAGATGAGGAAATGGGAAAACAGGGGAGAAGAAACCCTGACTATGATGATCAGTACCACTCAGAATAGACACCTGAGTGCACAAACACGGTTATGTCAAAAACCATGTTGTGTGAAACGTATGGAGACACCTGTCCAGGCTGACGTGTTCAAAAACCTGTTCCACCCGGTTCCCGAACCGTCAGAAGTGTTTTCCTGTACAAAAACTCGTCTACGCAGACACAGTATTTCTCTGCGAAAAAGAATCACTCAAATCTCAATTAGATTACGTAATTGTTATCTAAAACACAAACACAACCCAAGGGACTCTGGGAGTGCAAAATTGTGTGAGATATTTGAGTCAATCCCTTCTTGGTATTCCTGTATAAATACCACAATACTTGAGGAATAATTATTCAAGTATTTTCTCTGCTATTCTTCTGTAAAAATAGAGAAGTTTAGTTGTGCCAAAGGCTCTGAAGAGATAGAAAGGGAAGAAGAGATTCTGGAAGAAGAAGAGACTATGGCTTTTCATACTCGTCAGCTTGGGGTTTATGCCTTTGATGCTTATGAATATGAAAAACTGGATCAGAAGGTTCAGATTTCATCTGCCATCGTCTATCGATTCCTCATAGATTATGAAGCCATGAAAAATAACACCATGGTTACTACAAGAAAGAACGCATTGCTTATGTCCCAGTTGGAAGCTGTACAGGATGAGCTTGCTCTCTTGAAAAGACGAATCAAGAAACTTGCTGACAACAAGTATTGTGAAGTCTGTAAAGCCAAAAGTGGCTAGTTTTCCAAGTAGCAATCCTAAATAAAGTTGTTAACAACAACTTTCTGTTTAGATTTATTCTTTCTTAGTAGATCAGATTAGTTGGTTCCTTGTGAGAACTTGTTCTTACTTTTGCCTAAGGAATATAAATTAAATTTGTTTAGTAGTTTGCCTTTTCATGCTTTTTAGAGTTTTTTCAAGCATGTACTACTTTATTTCATTAATAAAAGTTCTTTTTAGATGTTATTAATGATGTTTGCAATACTTGATTTGTCTACCTCAATCTTATTGCAAAACATAGCTTTTTACATTGCTTCGGTAGTGACGTAAAGCTGTGTCTATTTACAAAAGTTATGCTTTTTCTCACGATTAAGAAACTTTTGATTGTATGATTTCTAGAAGTTTTCCAAACTCGGAATCATAAACTCGTTTTCCGAAAAATTGGCTGAGGAAAAGAGATTATTAACAAAGCAAAACTGGATAACATTCTATTGTTCTTGTCCATGTTAGTCTTTGTCAGTTGTTCTTTATTGAATGACACCACACGGGGGAGAGTTCTTTTTGAACTTGCGCTTAATAACAAATCTTTTGAGGGAGCGTGGATGTGGAATATTGGGAGAAAGTGTATCTTTATTTCTCCATAAGGTGAGAACTCAGGAATTTTTTTGTTCAGATTACCTAAGTATACCATCTTTACACTTGATATGCGAGTACTTAGCTTCACCTGTTATTATAGATGTATGAAACCCTAGTCTCAAACTACTTTGTCATATTTTTGTGACAAAATGGGGGAGAATACATATGGTTCTTGTTCTTGTGGTTGCATTAACGTGCATAACCATAGGGGGAGAACATCATGTGCTTACTTGTTGTGCTTTTCACAAAGTATCAAGTAAGGGGGAGTAATTAAAGTGTAATGAAATTACGAATTCTATTGATTATCCAAAGGACATTACAACTCACAGTACTCTCCTCTCTTCTCTCTTCACTTATTTCTTTATTCTCTACCTAACAAAACACTCCAAAGCAATTATAAATACTGACTGAAACCCTACAACAAACTGGTTTCATCCCTGCCACAGAAATGGACGGTATCCATACACCTAACAGTTAACAGACTAATCATTGAGTAACAGACTCATCATTGAGTAATTAAGACTAATCCTACATTAAAAACTGTTATTAGCTGTGCGTTGCCTAACACCTGAAGATGGATAGGGGCCCCCCTGTGACTTACATGACATTACCATCCCCTTCTGAACATCCTTGTCCTCAAGGATGAAATCTTTGTAATGTGCCTGGATGTTGGTCTTGTCCTCCCAAGTTGCATCAGTTGGTGTGGAGTTAGACCACTGAATCAGTACTTGTGTTACTGGTAACCCTTGACGAAGCAAGGTGCGAGAATCTAAAACTGCAACAAGCTTCACTTCAAGTTGTCCAGCTGTGTCAACTAGTGGCAGAGTAGGCTGAGTTGTTGATGTAGTGCCAATTTGCTTCTTGAGCTGAGAGACATGAAAAACTGGGTGTATTTTAGAACCAGTTGGTAGGTCAAGCTTGTATGCCACTTTGCCAACCTTCTCCAGAATAAGGAATGGTCCATAATATTTAGCAGATAGCTTGAAATTCCTTCTCAAGGCAATGGTAGATTGCCTGTAGGGTTGCAGCTTCAAATACACCCATTCTCCTACATCAAAAGACCTATCTGTCCTCTTTCTATCAGCAAACATCTTCATTCTCTCCTGAGCTTTATGGAGTGACTCTTTCAAGACATCAAGTACAACATCTCTCTGGTGTAGGTATTCTTCAACTGCTGCTACTGAAGTATTAGAATCATTTGAAAAAGCCAAACGAGGAGGGTTATACCCATATAATGCTCTAAATGGAGTCATCTGAATGCTAGTGTGGTAGTTTGTATTATACCACCACTCAGCTAATGGCAGCCATTTGACCCACTGATGAGGTTTGTGGCCTGTCATGCATCTCAAGTAGTTTTCAAGGCAAGCATTCACTTTCTCTGTTTGCCCGTCAGATTGTGGGTGATATGCTGTGCTGAGGTGGATATTGGTCCCTAAAGCCTTGAACAAATCCTGCCAGAAATTGCTAGTGAACACCTTATCTCTGTCAGAGACAATGGATGCTGGTAATCCATGAAGCTTAAACACAGTTTGAAGGAATTCCTGAGCCACTGTGGATGCAGTAAAGGGGTGACTAAGAGCAATGAAATGACTGTACTTTGTGAGTCTATCAACCACCACCAAGATGACATCTTTGTGATTTGACTTTGGTAGCCCTTCAATGAAGTCCATGGTGATGTGCTGCCAAGCTTGCTGTGGTATGGGGAGTAGTTGAAGAAGTCCAGCAGGGTGTTGATGTTCAATTTTGTTCCTTTGGCAAGTATCACAAGTGCTGACAAGGAGCCACATCTCTTTCTGTAATCCTTGCCAGTAGAAGTAAGTCTTTGCTCTTATGTAGCTAGCTTACAGTCCAGAGTGCCCACCAATAGCAGAAGAATGAATTGAATCCAGAATTCTATGCCTCAAGTTGGTAGAATTGCCCACATAAATTCTTCCTTTATATCTGATAATACCCTCCAAATATGTAAGATTAGGGTGTGCAGAAGGATTTACTAGCAGCTGAGGAATGATTTGTTGTGCCCAACTGTCATTACTGTAGCTATTTAGTATGTCTTGAGCCCAATTGGGTGTTGAAAGAGTCATTGCAGAGCAAGAGGGGTGCTGCATAGTAGCAGGAAGTATTGATAATGCATCAGCAATACTGTTTTCTTTCCCTTTTTTTTTAGTGAATAGTGTAATCCAAGCCTAAGAGCTTCATTAGCCATCGTTGTTGCAGTACAGTAGTGATTCTTTGGTCCATGAAGTACTTTATACTCTGCTGATCAGTATTGATGATGAAATGATGTCCTGTGAGATAATGCCTCCATTTTGTGACTGCCATCACCACAGCTAGTAATTCCTTCTCATAAGTAGAAAGACCCAAAAACTTAGGTCCAAAAGTTTTGCTATAGAAGGCAATGGGTTTGCCCTCTTGCATCAGGACAGCACCAATCCCTCTAGTACAAGCATAAGTTTCCACTACAAAAGTTTTAGAGAAATCAGGCAATGCTAAGACAGGAGTGGAGCACATGGCCAACTTCAGTTTGTCAAAAGCCTCCAGAGCTTCATTGGACCACTGAAAACAGTTCTTCTTCAACATGTCAGTTAGAGGTCTACTGGTGTTACCATATCCTTTCACAAATTTTCTGTAGTAACCAGTCAGTCCCAAAAATCCCCTCAACTCTATCAATGTGGATGGAACTTGCCAACTCTTCATGCTAGCAATCTTGTCAGGGTCAGCTTGAACACCATCTGATGTAATAATATGACCCAAATACTCCAGAGATGACTGAGCAAAACAACATTTGGAGATTTTGGCATATAGTTGGTGTTGCCTAAGCACAGTTAAAACAGACTGTAAGTGATCCAAATGTTCAGAGAATGTGGCACTATAAATGAGGATGGCATCAAAGAAAACCAACACAAATTTTCTCAAGTATGATTTAAACACTGAATTCATCAAGGCCTGAAATGTGGCTGGTGCATTAGTTAAGCCAAATGGCATTACTTTGAACTCAAATTGCCCATGATGAGTTTTAAATACAGTTTTATGAATATCAGGTTCATGTAGTCTGATTTCATGTAGTCTTCGCACAGTGCAAGATCTACTGGGTGATACCAAATGTAATGAAATTACGAATTCTAATGATTATCCAAAGGACATTACAACTCACAGTACTCTCTTCTCTTCTCTCTTCACTTATATTTCTATTCTCTACCTAACAAAACACTCCAAAGCAATTATAAATACTGACTGAAACCCTACAACAAACTGGTTTCATCCCTGCCACAGAAACGGACGGTATCCAGACACCTAACAGTTAACAGAGTAATCATTGAGTAACAGACTCATCATTGAGTAATTAAGACTAATCCTACATTAAAAATTGTTATTAGCTGCGCGTTGCCTAACACCTGAAGATGGATAGGGGCCCCCCTGCGACTTATATGACATAAAGCTGAGATCAAGCTTCGTATCAAGAATGAGTAGAATCACTTTAAAAGTTCTGGTACACCAACTTTAAAGTTTGATCAGATTCTTACTCTTACGCACAAACAACATGTGGGATGAGCATATTAAACCCACGTAAGCTTAGGCATACCTTTATGGTTGTTTGAGTTGGATATGTTGTGACTGCTGACTACGGATTCATCAACAAGAGTTTAATGAACACATCAAGACTCAAGGGAGAAGTTGAAGAATTCAAGAAATCAAGAGATACATCTGGTTAGTACTTCATTGTATATTATTTGAATCCATATGTAAATTGGTTTTGTCACTAAAATAGACAAAGGGAGAGATTGTTAGGGCATTGTCCGTTTCAAACCCACTAGCGTTGGTATGTCAAGCTAGTTGTCAGTTTTAGGTGTCAAAACTCAATTCTTGATTTAGCCTACTAGAGTTTAGATTTCGGAATTGGGATATAGACAAAGTAGTAGAGACCTTGAAGACGAAGACTGTGAAGACAAAGAAGACATCAATTATTTCGACAAAAGGTTAGTAGGAGTTATGACTTTATGGATATTCTTCTATTCTACTTTATCTATTCTTTCGAAATATAGTCGACTACTTTAGTAGTGATAATAGCGATTGAGATCGTATTCTTGTGTAACGTGGCCTTGTGTCATGACAAGTATTTGTTCCCACAAATATTGTGAGTACAAGAATGAATGAGATAGATTCAGTGCCGTATGTCCATTACAATGGTTTGCTTGCAAACTGTTAGTTGGATATGGATGAATCTAAAGGAGTACTCTTGAGCAAAGAGTCTGTAGGGGGTAAAACCCCTCGGAAAACGTGTCTTGCATCCAAGAAGCCTAACCACTCCGTGAGGATCGGCAGCAAAATCTCGGACTAGACCAAAGAAGAAGAGAGGTTGCACCTGAACGAAGTGAAGACTCGGAAGGAAAGGATTCGGACAGCCTCAAAGGACCGAAGCCCCAGAGTCAGCCTCGGAGCTCCAGCAAATAAACCGCCTTACTCGACAAGGACTGACACCACCACGATTGAGTCTTTTGTCTTATTAGCTGTAAACCACCCAAGCTCGGCCTATATAAGGCGAGCTTGGAAAACTTTGTAGGGGTTGGATTCTCTTTGGGTTGAACCTAAGCGGCAAGAGTGAGATTAGGTCTGTATCTCCTCTGGTTTCTTAGGATTACATTCATGTAATCACAACATTGGAACACACACAAATCTTTATACATTAGGCTTTTGATGTTATATATTAGTCTTTAATTACTGTTCTGATTACCTTCGGTATTGCTGTTGTGGTCCTCGCACCATTGAATCTCAACTAAAATTACTGTATGTATGAGTAGATCTGATGGATATGGTATCACGGGTACCTCTGCAGATTTTATACACGTACAGTTTGGCGCTAGAAACAGGGATGATTAAAACAACTTAGGGTTTGCCTGTGATTTTTCGGGTTTTCAAATTTTTAGCATATTTTTCTTTTCATTTCAAAAGATTTTCAAAGTCTTGTTTCCTCAAAATAAGCTCCTATACCTTAAGCATCTAAAAGAACCTTAAAGGCTTTAGCATGTTTAAGAGTTTTCTGAGCACAGTATCAGGTGATAAAATCATCCATTAAAGAGTTTCAAAACCTTGGTATGGTAAAACCGATTTCTAAAAGGGGCAATTCCTTCTCGTTTTAAACACTTAACAAAGGATTCTAGCCTTGGGAGAAACGATTACGAAAAAATATTTGTGTAAATTCATTTTAGGGTTTTTTAAATTCCTGCTATATTTGGGGATGAACTTTCATAAGAGAAAATGACGAGGAAGATGATTTGAGTTAAAAGACAAAATAAGTAGTTAAGAATATACCTAAAAAGGGAAAATACGATTTATATTAAAATTCTTCTGAAAAATCCGTTGCAGTGTACAGACTTACATGGCCGACAAAGTACACTGCGCTAGCCGCCTTGGACCTCACGGGTTTTTTGTTTTCTGACAGGTCATAAACAGGATGGCTTCAAAATCGGACCAGGCTCCGAAGCAGCGAGTGGGATCCTCGAAGCAAGGGACCGGATCCTCAAGAAAATATTTCACTAGATTCTCGACAAGTAAAGGGTTATCTCCCGAGGTGGCGGCTAGCACAGTCCAACAAAGGGAACCAGTAAACGAGAACGAGGTGTATGTAGAAGACTTAGGCCCCGAGGGAGAAGGATTTCCAGAGGCTGAAGAACCACACCAACAACAAATACAAGAAGAAAATGGGGAAAACGACGAAGAAGAGGACGAAGCGTCCGATCCTGACAATGAAATACCCGAGCACCAACCTACCAAAGAAAATACGGCAAGGGCTGCACGATTTAGAAAATTAATCTTGAAAAACAGAAAAATAAAAAAGTTAAAAAAGCAGCTGGCCGAAGCAAACAAAAAGGTTGCAGAAAAATCGGCATCCAACTACAGAGGAGGTAGCGAAGGACACTCTCGTCCAAACAACGCATCTCAGCCGAAGGAACCCTCCGAATCCAAAACGCACATCAAGACCAAGGGTGCCAGCAAAGGTCAAGGAATCACGGTGTCGAGCAAAAAGACCGAGCCTCCAGCGTACACGACGGCAAGCATACAGGTATCCAGCGAGAGTAACCCAATGAAGAAGGATGCCGAGGCAAAGGCCCTACAGCAAGTGATGATGGATCAAATCAAGGCACTCCGAGCATAACTTTTTGACAACCGAATCCAATCGAGCGACAGGATCAAGCTCACTCAAGCCATGAATGATGTCAACCGCTCTTCGCTAAGTTCAGAAATCCTTTCATTGCCAATTCCAGTAAAATGCACGATGCCCACCTTCACTTCCATCTTCGACGGTACGGGAGACCCCACCGTACATGTCAAAATGTATCTCTGAGTCTTTATAGCTTACGCCAATAGAGATGAAGTACTTTGCAAATATTTCCCCTCTAGCTTAAAAGGAGAAGCTCTCGCCTGGTACGACAATCTCGCAGCTGGCTCGATCTCATCCTTTGAGGAACTTTCAAAAGTTTTTATACTGCACTTCCTGTACAACAACTCCTCCAAGCCTGGGGTGGAGAAACTATTCATCATTCGGGTACGTCCAGGAGAGTCGACCAAAAGCCTAACGAGCAGATGGACCGAGCAGTGTGTAGAGGTGGGAAATGGAGCTACGGAAAAGGACAAAGTACGAGCATTCCTCAACGCTCTAGACAAAGATCACCCACTATACGACAGACTCTTCTCAAAGAACCTCGAGACGCTACAGGATCTCCGAAAATACCAGAAGGAGCGAATTACCTTGGAGGAAATCAAAGAGCAAGCAGCCTTGGGTAAGGAAACAATCTTAAAGCAGGTCCACTCAATAAACAACTTATCGCTTGAAGAGCGAGGACAAGCAATGAACACTCAATTCGGGGACCCGTCGAAGCGAGGAAGACAAGATGACAACGGTCGATATGGGAACGAAGAAAAATTTGGTGACGGCAAGTACCATGATAACAGAAAGTACAATGATAACCAAGGAAACAACCCTAGGGGAGAGTTCGAAGGAAACAGCAGCCAGCAAGGACAAGGAAACAGAAAATTCGGGACGGCTAAACCAGGATTTCCTGCATTTCATGATAGGAAACTTCCAAAGCTCTGTGTACCCATCGAAGACGCTCTTCGGATCATCGAGCAGTCCGAATTTGCCAGCGAGATAAGATATCCTCGAAGTAGGGGAAACCAACCGACACACACAAAAAATTCAAGAGAATATTGTAAATTCCACAAGTTTTATGGACATACCACCGAGGACTGCGTCATGGCGCAGGATCAAATTTATTTCTTTATAGCTAGGGAACAATTTAAACATCTTCTGGAGTTACCCAAACCATCCCCAAATCAACCACAACTTAAGGAGGAGCCAAAGCACGAAGCTTATGTGATTACAATCGACATGGATATTCCAAGATTCGGAGCTTGCAATTCCATTGTTCATACAAAGGGACTAGAAGGAATCCAAACAGGTCGCATCCATAAAAGGGATTTGGAGGGTAAGGAGATACTCAGTGTGGTCACAAAGAATCGCTTGGAGGAGTGGCAGAAGCAGCCCGTGTTCTTTTCAGCAGCAGACATCCTCAACGAGGGAAGAATGCATACTGATCCTCTGGTCATCACCCTTCAAATGGGAAAGATAGCCATGCCTAAAGTACTGGTGGACCCTGTGAGTTCTGTAGATATACTATTCGGGCAAACATTTGACAAGATGAAGGGTAAGAAAGCCGCTTTGGTACCTTCGGCATACAACATATTCGGTTTCAATGGAAAGTCGTCGACACCTCGGGGAGAGCTAATGCTCACAATTCATGCTGGTAGCCAAAAGCAACCAACATAGACTCTCCTTACAACGCCATCGTGGACATAGACTCTCCTTATTTTGTGTGGTGGACATAGACTCTCCTTACAACGCCATCGTGGGAAGGCCATGGCTGCACAGCATTATGGGTGTCGCATCCACCTTGCACCAAAGAATCAGGTTCCCAACCCCAAGAGGGATTGCGGAGATCCTAGGTGATCCTACCGAGGCTCGAGCTTGCCACGAAATAGATGTTCAGGCAAAAGAAGGAAGCAAGGAATGCTCGGAACAAGCTAAGAACCCAAGGATATCGGACGAGAGCATAGCTAAATTCATAGCTGACACCGAAGCTGGAATGCTAAGCGTGAAACAAGAAAGCAGCGAAGAGAAACAACGTCTTGAGAACAGAGAACAGTTCCTCGTGGCAGCAGCCAACCTCCAAGCTCCGAATGAACAACTAGGCGAGTCTAGCGACAACAAGAGTATCAAGCAAGAACCCTTCTGGGCTGGACCATTTGTCATAGAAAGGCAACTTGACAATGACACCTATTGCCTGATTAACCTCGAAGGCCAGAGGTTAAAAACCCCAGTGGAGGGGAGGTACATGAAACACCTCGTTTGAGAAAGCAATTTCATTTGTAAGCAACACTCGAAGAGATTTAATAAATAAAAATCGCACTCATTGATGCAACTCCTATCGAAATCAAACTCCAAATCCTGTTAGGACGAGTACAAACCCCCTGGTTAAGCACCATCGCAAAGGCTGTAACGCCAAAGGCAAAACGCCAAACAGGCTGTAACGCCAAAGGCAGAAACGCCAAACATGCTGTAACGCCAAAGGCAAAAACGCCAAACAGGATGTAACGCCAAAGGCAAAAACGCCAAACAGGCTGTAACGTCAAAGGCAAAACTCGCCAAACAGTAAAAAGACCTCGAATAGCAGGCACAAAGCCGATGCTCATATAAATCATAAGGGCCCTACGAATTATATGCCACGGTCCTCTACCCACAAGACACCCCGTTAGCGGTGAACACTTTGAATCAAGGCTAAAAAAGCTGATGATGCATTCGTACTCACTACCAAACGGCCACAAGGACCACACATTCTCGGGCGCCGAGGGGACGATAAATGGGATTAACATCTACCTATAGAGGAAGATGGAACCCCGAGGCAGTTGATTTGCTTGCATTTACAAGCGAATTACTCATCCAAGGGACCTCCTCCAAACAAAAAATAGCCTCGAGGAGGGGCATAACATTAGAAAAGTAAACAAAATAAATTCTTTATATATATGTATAAAAATGCAGGGCACGAATTGCGATAACAAAAACACGTGTATAGGCAAAATAACGCGGACGCATCCACAAAAGAAAAGCATAAGTACAACAAGTTAAGGGCATAAGCTATCCTTTGAACAATCGGCACCATCACGAGGACCATCCTCGGAACCATGAACGGATTCGCTCGGACCATCACGGGTACCTTCAGCGGCATCACTAAGATTCCCTGAATTACCACCTTTAGCAGCATCATCGTTATTACCGCCACTAAATTCCTTCAAAAACTTTTCCAGTAAGCCCCTCTTCCGAAGATCATCTCTAGCTAAGGCCACAAAGACCTCCTGAGGAAGTAGATACTCATTAATAGGAGATACAACGTCCGAGTCGCGCGCACCAATAGCACCATAAGTAGGAGGTTCAACACCAATGGTTCTGAAAAGGGAGCGACCATGCTTTCGGCATGCCATGCTAGTAGCAAAGGAGGTGGTTAAAGCAGATCGAGAAAGAAGTTCTTCTACAGCTTGACCATGTCTTAACTCATGGTGCACAAGGGCAAAACCGATCACCAGGCCCCTCACACGCGCTTGGCATTCAAGGTGAAGATCTCGTTCCTTGGATAACAGCATAACATGATTTGCCACTTCATCCGAACGACGCTTGCGTTCAAGCTCAAGTTCTCGAGAAAATCTAGCCGAATCAGCGGAGCGACGCTGGCGTTCTTCGAATAATTCTTCAGTCAGCTGCTTAACCCTGCTCTCAGCCTCCAACTTTCGTTCGGATTCAGTCACCAGCTGAATTGAGGCATCGTCCCTCGCCGCTTCGGCGTCAACCACCTGCCTCTTCAAATTAGCTTCGATACCTGAAAACACGGAACACAAAACATAAGAATAATAGGATGACAAAACTCAACCAAGGATGTGAAGAAATCAAAAAAAAATTGGGGTTAACTCCCTACTTTCTTTAAAAACCATATATTCAGCAACCTCGTGCTGATTAGTAAAGCGAGGCACTGAGGCATTCTTTCGGACATCCTCAGAAGCGATGGCCCCACTTTTGGCTAACTCTATTCGGTACTCATCAACAAGAGCAGCAGTCTGGACGTTCGACTTGTTTGCCAAAGCGCAAGTTCTCGGCATATATCAGTACAACTCCTTTTTAGAACATCATTTTCAGTAACCAAGTCTTTATTAACATTCTTCTGTGTAGACAGTTGCACCTTTAAATCTCTGATTCTCTCCTCTAACCTTTCAATTAGAACCCTACCAGAGGCATTGACCGACCTCTCCGAGCGAGCTGCATCTCGCTCTTGCGTCAGTCGAGTCACATCTAGTTGGAAAAAAATGATTCTCTCTGGACAACAACGTGTTTTTATTTCTAATCTCCTCGAGAAGGCGTTCGGCTCGGTCCCCTATTTTTCTCTCATCTACGTAAAGACTTTCGGCCTCTTGCCTCCTCGCCCGGTAATAATTCACATCTTCTAAAGCTCTATCCCTTTCTCCCAACAGCGTAACACTACCATTATGACAGCCTTCGCTACTCGAAGCAATCTGAAGCGGGTGTCGACCATTTCGAAGTCGATAAATGGCCAATTGGGCCTCCTGAAGTTTTTTCTCGAGCTCTTCCATCTCGCCTTTTCAAAAGCAAGTAGCAAATCCGTTTTTAGCAACGCTGCATAAAACAGATGTACCCAAAAACAACAAAAGAATCAAGGGACTTACATATCGATTGTTTTTCGCTTTAGCACTGCGAACTTTCTCCCGAGCCAACTCCTCTTGCATACGATGAAACTCTCGCTCATGATACTCGGTCTCACTAGCCTGATCAAAGTTGTGAACCAGGAGACCAGAGGCATGATAATCGCCCTAGCAAAAAACAGCAGAGACTATAAGAAAACAGATTAACAAGACGCTCCGACAACATAGGCATGGGCAGCAAAAAGCACAACTCACCGCCTGAAGAATGGACAAACTCTCCTCGTAGGACAAGGAGGATATCGAAGACTATATTCTGCACGAGGACAGTGACCTCCGAAGAGATCACCAAGCTTCTTACAGAAATCCGGATCTAAAGGCTGCTCTGCGGGATCCGAGGCATAGGCTTCGAAACGAGCTGAAACTTCGGCAGCAAATTCGCCAGGGTTATAATTTTCAAACAAGACCTCTTTAAACTTCTCGGCAGTATAAGACTGCCTATATCTACAAGCATAACTCGGGGCAGGCGGAAACATCGAACTTTGTGGAAAGCCGGCGACAAGTTCCTTGGAAGAATCCATCTCAACATACGAACCATCCTCTCGGGGAACAAGGAGGTCCACTGGCGTAACAATCTTCTCTGAGGAAAGAATAGAAAGCTCACCAATAACATTCGTGGAAGATACCATCGTTGAGGCAGAGGCACTAAACGTAACCTTCGGCGCGGAAGAAGTCGAACGAACGAACAAACTCCGAAGAAGCATTCGCCCTCGCAGCTGAAGGAACTACTATAGCAGAGGCAGTAGCACCGAGGGCGATAGAAGGCGAGGTACTTAGAGTATTTGTGGCATACACCTCCTTGATAAACATTTCAGTCGGCTTTGATGCCGATGTTTCCTTGCCAGCACTCGTAGTCTCCTTCGGAGGAACTGTAGCAGCCTGGCGGCGACCAGTTTGAACTCCTTTCAGAATCGTTTGCAAAACAGATTTTTTCAGCGGCCGTGAAACTCCGGGATTTCCCCCGTAGTTAAAATTCATCAGACCACGACTGAGGCTTAGGGCACCTAAAGGTTGTCCCTACAGATAAGGATCCGTCTTCCTCAGGAAACAAACAGAGGCAAGTATGAATACTTCGGAAAGGAAAGAAAAGAGAGTATTTGTTACCTGCTGCATAGTCTCCTCATCAGACCGAGGACGCTTTAGGCTGCCTGAGGGCTCTGCGATGACGTCCTTGCGTTTCTTCGAAAATGAGCGGGATAACCTTTTATCTTCGTCAGGAAAATGAATGGAAAACAAGTGCCGAGTCTCAAACTTGTGACCTGCCTCGAACTCAGTCCGAATAAGGAATCAGCTAGAGTCTTTCCAGCCTCGGAGTATAGGACCTTTGAGAAGTATAGGCTCCGAAGACCAGTCTTCGTCCATTGAATATTTCAAAGATTCGGGGAGAATGTTTCTGCTGCCTTCGACAGTCCGGAAGCTAACTCCCCAAGGAGCCATCTCGTTGTCTAGGGTTAAAAAAGGCTCGTAGTGTTTAAAGAAGTTCTTGGCAGTAAAATAGTACTTCGCTGTGGATCCAAGAGGAGAATTTTTCTCAGACTGAAGAACCCACTGATTGATAAGAAAGATAGAACTGCAAGTAAGTTGCATCACACCTCGAGGTTTAGGAAGGGTGCAAAGGATTTGAAGAAACAAAGGATTCGAAGGCTTGTAAAGAGGAAGAATCAACCCCGCAGACATTTGATGGAACGTCACCAAGAGTTTATCCTCGCTGCATTGATATTTCTCAACCAATTCTGGAGTCAATCTGGGAGAATCAACAGACTCAAGCTGAAAGCCCCTTTCACTAAAATCCATACCATTTAATCTTAAGGAAAGAGCTTCAATCATAGAAAGAGTCGACATAGAAAAGAAAAAGTTGACAGGAGAAAATAATAACACCGGCGAACGGAAATAGCAGAGGCAACTCCAAAATAGAGAAAGGGAAGAAGGGAATATCCCAAAGAAATTAACTTTATGAAAGAAAAAGTCGATTAAAACAATGGGTCAAGAAGAAAAGAACGGATGGATCGCCTGATATGAAGATACAAGTCGAAGAAAGTTTCACGGAAGAAGACCGCCGGCGCCAAGAAATATGAAAACGAAAGGTCTAAATTTTTTTTAGAGGGAGACGAAACTTAAATAGTGAGAGAAACCGGCGCTACCAGTCAGAAGGTGAAAAGCCACGAGCTTAGGAGAACGTGTCAAAAAATACGCACCTGGCGAGAAGTGGAAATACTTGACAAAGAGGTGGCAGAAAGAGAGTTTCCTCTCCTTGCATCTTCGATACAAGGAAAGGAAAGAGGCAAACTGTAGGGGGTAAAACCCCTCGGAACACGTGTCTTGCATCCAATAAGCCTAACCACTCCGAGAAGATCATCAGCAAAATCTCGGACTAGACCAAAGAAGAAGAGAGGCTGCACCTGAACGAAGTGAAGACTCGGAAGGAAAGGATTCTGACAGCCTCAAAGGACCGAAGCCCTAGAGTCAGCCTCGGAGCTCCAGCAAATAAACCACCTTACTCGACAAGGACTGACACCACCACGATTGAGTCTTTTGTCTTATTAGCTGTAAACCACCCAGGCTCGGCCTATATAAGGCGAGCTTGGTAAACTTTGTTGGGGTTGGATTCTCTTTGGGTTGAACCTAATCGGCAAGAGTGAGATTGGGTCTGTATCTCCTCTGGTTCCTTAGGATTACATTCATGTAATCACAACATTGGAATACACACAAATATTTATACATTAGGCTTTTGATGTTATATATTAGTATTTAATTACTGTTATGATTACCTTCGGTATTGCTCTTGTGGTCCTCGCACCATTGAATCTCAACTAAAATTACTGTATGTATGAGTAGATCTGATGGATATGGTATCACGGGTACCTATGCAGATTTTCTACACGTACAGAGTCCATGGATCACAGCTGAGGACGTACACACGTCTAGGTTCTGGCTCAGCCCAGTACTTCCAGCGGAATCCAGATTTGACGAAATCTTGCGGGCGCACGGTTTACGAACCGGTTTGCGTACCAGAAACTCGGAATTCTTCTGAGTTCGAGATGACTATTTAATTCACGTACCAGTACGTGAACCTGACGGTAGTCATCTTGCTGGTGTCGGATTTAGTGAATATTCTTTTAGAAATTCACTCTGAGTCAAATTCCAAACTCCTTTATCTCTTAGATGGACTTGTGTATAACATAATATCTTTTTTGTTCCATCTAACGATCCTCAATGAGTCAATAAGATAAGATTATCTCTGGTCTGTTGGATTTCTATCTTGAAGTGTTCTTGAGCTAACAAAACACTTGGCAGATAATGTTAAAAAGAATTCCAATTGAGATTAATCTCTTTACTTGATTTCCAAGTTTTCTTAACTTGTGGGACAAGTAATTGCTTGCTTTATTCCAAAGAAACCTATCTTATTGAGTGCTATAAATAGAGGTGTCTATGGACAAATACCGCAAGCATCAAGCATACGTGAAGGTGATCCTTAGGGAAGGTAGCGTAAACTCTTTTCACTTCGGTGAATGCTTGTTGTGGTATAGTCATCCTCTATAGGTTGCAGCTCATCTGGGAACTCCCTACGACTATAAAGACTTCTCTTGAGAGTTGGGAAGCACAAGTAGATTGATCCCTTTGTGGTTGATCAGATTAACCTGTAACCTCAGTAACCTATCTTAGTTCTTGTCTATTCTAAAGTCCGTCTGTTCTGCTATACGGCAATTCAAGAACTGGTTAAGTTACGTAAAGGTTGGAAAGGTAGCAACGCACAGCTGCACTCGGTGTTGTAAGACCTAGTTAGCTCCAGTTATACAAGTTTCTTGAGTGATTCTTCGTGTATAACTGAGGTAGATACAGATTGGGCATTGCTTACTTGGTTTGCGTGTCAGCCCCGATTTGTGAAGTAGATTTCCGTATGACCTGGATTTAACAATCCGAAGGAAGTCATCTTGTGTGTGGTAAACTGATAGAGGACAGTTACACCATACGTCAACAATTAGGTTGAAAAGCAGTATTGCTGACACAAGCCTTTGGCATTGGTCAAAGCAACTCATAGGCCTGTAAAGGACGTCAGCTGGGGGAATCAAGTGAGTGACGATCTGTGGGGGGTCTAGAGACGTAAGGAAGGCGACAGTAGCCAATTCGCTTGGAGGGCTTGAGTTGGTCTCTGCTACATCCCAGACCGAAGTCTTATAGTAGGCTAGTGTTTGTAGTCAGTTTGTACTGGGCGGTGTTCAATCTGGATGAGGTCCCGAGGTTTTTCTGCAAGGTAGTTTCCTCGTTAAAAAAATCTCTGGTATCTTGTGTGCTTTTACTTTCCGCATTATATCTCTGATTATATAATTAAAGCACCAAGTAGTACGTTATTGCCTAACTGTAGAGTTGACTCCAAAGTTCTCTTTGTCGAGGTTTAACAATTCCAGTTATAAGTTTGGATATTGATTTTTGAGATCGTCCAAACTTAAACCATAAGACTCATGAGCCAAAACGAAAAGTTGGTAGTATTTCGGTACCCCTCCTTTTTCAGTTTGCGCCACAATCTAAATTTCTAAGTAAATTCAACTAAAAGTTACGACTGACTAAAAAACACGTATTAAGTCGTAACTGACTTACGGATTAAATTATGTAGGTTACATCTATATTATGTGCATTAAACAAATCTATATAACTTATAGTTATGACTGATAATGTCCCAGATGTAACCTTTATACAGCTACAAGTTCTTCACATTGGAGCCGTAAATTGAAGGTTATGGCTAATAAGATTGTTTTACAGGTATTCATAAGTAACCCTGGTTCACGTTTTTTTTAATTTTCTTTTAGTAAATCTAACCTAACTAAAGAACCAACAATAAAATCAAATGGTGAGTTTCGATTCTTACTTTTTGGTACTTCATTACCCCCTCCAACGTTCGTTGAATCCATTGATGAACATTTTGAAAATAATAATAATAAAATGGCTACAGCTAAAAGCGAGAGGAAGAAGAGGGAGATAGTTTTTTTTTGAAATTTTCTAGGTTAGATTAGGGTTATATAATTTGATTATGGAAGGGTATTATGGTCTGATTACTAAAATTTTAAGGGTAAACTGGACATTTCAGGCACCTAAAAAACCTTAGCCAACCTATTAGTTGGAAGGGGTAAAAGTGTGGGGCTGCAGTTTCTTTGCAGCCTCTGGATTACTATTCTAACGCATAAGAATCACGGGCTTTAGCCCGACCCCTCACATAGTATAAGTTTTAGTTAAAATTTAGAGAAATTTGGTAAATGGATCGTAGATTTTGGTATCATAGAGTGTTTGGGTCGCAAGTTTGTCCAATGAAAAATTTGGGTCGCTTGACCGTTAGTCCACTCTTTGTCAAAATCAAACCGTCAATAAGTTAAAAAAAACTATGAAAAACAACATAGAACGCATTCCCATTTATTCCTAAGTTGGAATTGTACAAAATGACTCTATTTGGGTTTGTATTTGCACTAACTACTACCTTTTTTTCTTGAGCCGATGAAAGTACTACAGGCTTGGCATTTGGACAAGCCGGGTACCATCTATGTGGTCAATTCCGGTCATCTCCCTAAATACGAGGGTAAATTTGTAATCTCCTCTAACGATAGAGTTTTACCCCTTCTACTTCGTATCCTCTCCCAATAAACCTAGAGAAGAAATCTCTCCGAAATCTATAAACCAAAATCACACCCAGTCTCTTCTTTCTATTCATTTCACCCAGAAACGCCTTTTTTTTCAGAATCAAATAACAGTTTGTGATGAATCCGAAGACGTTGATAATAACCCTGTAATCTTTCCCGGTCTTGAATCGGAGGTCTAGAACCCTAACACGGAGTTGTATGAATATATATGAGGCTTGCCTCTCTTCCTTTAAAAAAAAGTCCT